>KK902897.1:7829-21755 GCA_000696445.1 Aquilaria agallochum | reverse complement strand
CAACACTAACATCTGTATGGGAAGACGGAACAATTCACTGACAGAAAGGTCAGTGGAAGTATGCACGTCAGTCGATGACCTCGGCGGAAGAGCCTGGGACACCAGTCAAACACCAGAGGAATTACCTTGGTAGAACACCTTAGTTCGCCGGAATTCCCTCCTAGGAAGAAGGAGACTTCGGAGGGACGCCCATCATGGCGACAACACCAAGCATCGCTAACTGAAGAAACATCTTCGGTTTTTCGAGGGGGGGGGGAATGTGATAACCGAAGGGCTATCGCCGCTCCACCCCCCCAGCGCACCACCTCCGGTCGAAACAGACACGACAAAAGCCCGACAAAGAGANCGTGGCAACCTCACGTGCCCAAAACCACCTTCAGATACTTTTGGGCCACTCTCTGAGCGCGCTTACAAAGTGCCATCATCAGGTACCCGAGCTTGACCCTGGGAAAGCTCAACCAAAGGTGCCTCCTACAAACAAGGGACATCCCTCCAAAGGAGCTTGCCTCCCCGAATGAGCTCTGTACTCCGAAGGAGTTCGGTCCCCCGAAAAGGCCACGTGGATGTACGACAAAAAGGTTGAGGAGCCTCTGACACGCTGCCCTCGTACAGCCCCCGACATGCCGCCTCCGGACACGCTCTGACACGCCGCCTTAGGCTCCTAGCCAGGCAGCCTATAGCCAGCTAAAGGCCCCCTCTTTCCCGAGGTACGGACCGCATCTGACTGAACACGTGTCACGATCTAGGCAGGCTGTGGCGAACGGACTTCTCTTGTACACCTCTCTATAAATATTTAGGAAATGCCCCAGGCAAGGGGATCTGACTCCAAGGGGAAAAATGTCTCCACTCCTTACTTATTCTCCATTTTGAAACACTGACTTGGGTGTCGGAGGCTCCTCCCCCGGAAAAACATTTCGGGGAACCCTTAACCCTTGTTTTTTTTAGTGTTTCAGGCAATCTTTCCCAGCAAGGCCCCTCATCCGAGCATTCCTTTATTAGAAGTTTCTGCTCCAGGCTCACCATGTTTCACGATGAATATGCGGAAGGGCATCAACTATGATTCCGACTGATGTCAGAACCAAAGTCCCAGAAAACACCCACCATCTCCGGCAGGGGTAATCCAGACAATTACCACGGGAATACCCTCAGCTGAGAGGAAAAGGAAAGTCTGAGAAATCTTGATGATGGAATTCAATAACCCGGTGAACAAGCTTGTTCGAAAAGACAGGTTTACCGTGAAGTTCCCTCATGATGACCCCCTCCTAATCACGGCAAGGATAGGGAGCTGGGATGTCAAAAGAGTGCTCATCGATGATGGATCAAATGTTGGTGTTCTGTTCTCCCGCTTATTGCCGAACTTGGGCATCTCCAAGGGTGATCTTAAACTGGTTACCTCCCTTACCTTCGGTGTAGATCTCGTTAAACATCCTGTACTCGGATGGATTGATCTACCCTCGATGCTAAGGGGAACCTCAGTTCAGACCAAGGAAGAGCTTTTAGGTTTTAGCATGATGAGGTACATCACCATAGATGCCTATTCTTCATGCAATGCCATCCTTGGAAGGAAGACACAAGATAATCTTCAGATTTGCCTAGATGTGAAGTACCTAATGGTCACATTTGGCACAAACGAAGGGGATGCAGAAATATTCATTGATCAAGCCGAAGTAAGGAAAGTCTTCGTGAAGGCAAGACAGAGCACAATGAAACTGCATGCACAGACTTCAAGAAAGAAGACCACGGCAAGCAAAGAGGAAAGTGTTAGTGTTGTGCCTAAAAGCCATTTATGAGATGATTGTATTTTTGCACCTTAAGCCATGATATTTTATTAAGGCATTAATCCAGGAACTATGTTTGTTGTTTTTGTTTCTATGTAATGTAATAAACATAATTGTAACCCTAGAATAATGATATTCTTAAATGTCCCTGGTCTAGTATTATTGTGGAGCTGGTTACAATAATACATAACGACTAGCATATGTGGAGACTAATATGAGATATATAGTTTACATATGGGTACAAGTTGGAGAACTTGTTACTGGATGGACCCACCATGAGAATGGTACATGGACTGTTATATGAGTGTCATAAGTGATTCTTATAGTGATCATGGTATATGTAGTCCTTTGACCTAAGGTCTTCAAGGTTCCCTACATGTAAGTCACATACTTTGATACTTCCCTTTGTTGCTCGTAACTGAGTGAACTTGAAGGAGGTCATTGGGTATGTCACATATCATGTGGAGGGATTTGTCCCTCACATATAACGGGAATGATATCTTTAGGCTCCATGATGGAGTGAGACTTAGAAAATGCATGGCCATGCTCGGATGAGTTGATGTACGATATCAGTGTCATGAATTTAAGTTAGTCTACTCGGTAAATAAGAAACCAAATATTGGGCTATACAAGAGTGACACATTGCATGTCTCGTGCTTAGTCTTGATATCTTGGACAAAGGGACACTGGCATATATCGGCAATGATCATAAAGGTTTAGTTGAATCACCGACAATCTTATCACTTGGGTAGCAATGATGTGTTGCTAGACACCGCTCATTGCTTATGATCATAAATGTGATTTATGATCATTGCCAATGTGATAAGAGCCTATTGGGTCGCACACATAGAGCTATTTGGATTATTAGAGTGCATGGGCTAATTATTTGGGTTATGGTTTAACAATAATTTCGTATTAATAATGGGCCCAAAAGTTAAGCCATTGTTAAGCTCGAAATTAAAGCCTAATTGTATTCGGGCTTTGAAACCCATTAGGTCTAGAAGTTGAGTCTCACAATAAATACAACTTTTAGTGGGAAATTTGGTGCCTTGCCCTAGCCTCCCAAAAGGGACAGCCACACTCTTTACTTGCAATTCCTTAGAGGACACAAGCTAGCATTGTGATCACAAAAGAAACATATCTACCGGGACGTGGTGGAAATATGGTGATCCCGAGAAGCTCATGTGGATACCAGAGAGAGCTGGAACATGTCAACTGTTTAGGTTTTTGTGATTCGACTCTACAGTTGGGTGAAATATCTAAATCAAAATTTGGTATGAAAATTTTTAAACTACCGGTTAACCTCATTTCATTTAGATTCTGGAGGGTTTTGGTTAAATTCCACTGTGCTTGTTTGGCTCCTGGAACCCTACAGAAAGAATGGACCTTGAAAAAATAAAACGGAGCATGTAGAATTGTCCCGGGCCGAAGTACCCGAGTGGGGAAAAAACTGGCCGAAGGTGATAGGGAAAAGCTTGTATCCCTTCTATTAATGAAAAAAGATCTTTTTGCCTACTCTCTTAGTGATATGCCTAGGGTGGACCCTGGTATAATCCAACATTGTCTTAAAGTGTGTTTGGAGGTGAAGCCTATTCGGGAAAAAAAATGTACCCTCTCGGCGCATACGGACAACTTTGTTAAGACCGAAGTCCAACAGTTAACAGAAGCAGGAATAATAAGGGAGGTAAAGTACCCCGAATGGCTAAGCAATGTAGTTGTTGCAACGATGGAAGGGAGTGATAAGCTCCGAATGTACATCGACTTCTAAAACATAAATGATGCCTGTCCAAAGGACTTGTATCCTTTGCCACCAACAGACCAATTGGTAGACTCCACTACTGAATATGGTTTGCTTAGCTTCCTCAACACCTTTAGCGGATATCACCAAATTCTGATGAATCCCGAAGATGAGGGAAAAACCGCCTTCATTACCGAAATTGGGACTTAGTACTACGTCAGATGCCCTTCAGCCTTTAAAACGTGGGAGGAACATACCAAAGACTAATGAACAAGCTATTTAGCTCTCAAATTGGGAGAAATGTGGAAGTATATGTCGATGATATGATAGTCAAGAGCAAATAGCCTGGTAGTTATATCGTAGACTTGGAGGAAACATTCAACCAACTTCGGATGTTTGGGATCCGTTTTAACCTCGAGAAATGTGTGTTCATGGTAACGGCTGGTAAATTCCTTGGGTTTACGATATCCGAAAGAGGTATTGATGCCAACCCAGAAAAGTTTATGGTCTTGCTAGGTTTTCAAACTCCCATGACGACCAAGGATATGCAAAGGCTTACTAGGAGAATCACAGCCCTTAGTAGGTTCATCTCTATATATGGGGGCCGGTGCTGACCATTCTTCAAAGTGCTCACCAAAATTAGCAAAAAATGAAGGTAACCTCGATTTTGAGGAACATCCTTGGAACGAAGATTGCCAAAAGGCTTGGGATGAACTCAAGAGTTACTTAACCCACCTACCGACACTTTGGCAGCTGCTGGAAGGAGAACCTCTCGTCCTCTGCCTCACCGTTACCGCAAAGGCCGTTAGTTTAGTACTTGTAAGGGAGGAAGGGGGAAAATAGTAGCCAGTATACTATGCAAGCAAGTCCCTGCAAGGTGTTGAAGTTAGGTACCCTATCCGGGAAAAGGCCATTTATGCTCTAGTGTTGGCAAGTAGTAGGTTGCGGCCTTAGTTCCAAGGACATCCTATCATTGTTCGAAGTAACCTACCTTTTCGGGATCTCATGAGGAAGGTACACCACTCTAGCATATTATCAAAGTTATTCATCGAGCTCAGTGAATATGACATCACCTATGAGCCGATAAGGGCAATAAAGGCCCAAGCATTGGCTGATTTCATTGCCAAAGTATGAAAAACTGAAGATCAAGGAGCCGTAGTAATTTTACAGGGACCTAAAGGTATGGAAGCATCATAGCCCAGCAAGTTCAGTTTCAACGTCACCAATAACATCGCCGAATATGAAGCCTTCGTAGCAGGCTTACTATTGACAAAAAGAGTTAGTATGAGAAATTTGAAGGCCCACAATGATTCTCAGCTGATCATCTGAAAAATGATGGGGGACTATGGGGCAAAAAACCCAAACTTGGCAAAGTACCTTGACCTTGCAAAAAGGCTTATCCAAGAATTTGATAGGGTAAAGATAGAAAACGTACCACAGTGGGACAATATGGAGGCGGATACTTTCGCCAAATCAAAGGAGTCCACCAAAGTACTTTATCAGCCAAGCATAACATTAATGTGCATAGCAACTTGGGGTACAGGGTGGAAAGATCGTATCAAGAAATATCTCACAACTTTGGAACTTACCAAAGATCCTCTTGAAGCTGCAAAAGTGCAAAAGTGCTCGGGTAAATACTTCCTGATCGGAGAAGAGTTGTACTGACAAGGGCAAGTAAGTATGCTACAAAGGTGTGTCAGTGAAGAGGATGTTGAGATGGTTCTCAAAGAAGTCCACGAGGGGGCCTGCAGTTCTCACATCGGGATTGATTCCTTTGCTGGAGTGCTACTCCACCAAGGATATTTTTGGCCTACCTTAAGGAAGGATGCGAGGCAGTTTTGTCCAGAAATGTGACAAGTGCTAGAGACACGCTTCCATCCAGTGACTACCCTCAGAAGTAATAACTTCGGCAAACTATCCTTGTCCCTTCGCTGTTTGGCGTATTGACCTCATTGGGAATCTCCCAACAACTCTAGGAGGTGTGAAGTTCTACATAGTCGTAGTAGACTATTTCACCAAGTGGATCGGGGTAGAGCCTTTAGCAGCAATGTTGGCAAAGGAAATACAAATATTTGTGTAGACGAACATCATATGCATATTTGGCATACCGAGGGTGACAATAGCTGATAATAGTTCCCAATTCACCGATAATGGTTTCCAGGAATTCATAGCTGACCTCAGGATAAAATTGAACTTCGCCCCGGTTGCCCATCCTCAGACCAGTGGACAGGTTGAAGTGTCCAATAGAACAATAAAAGATGGTCTAAAAAATAGGTTGAAGGAAGCAAATGGAAAATGGCCAGGAGAGCTTCTGAGCGTGCTGTGGAGCTTCCAAACAACTATTAAAAGGACCATGGGTGAGACACCCTTCTCACTCATCTTAGGCACAGAGGCCATTATCTCTGTCAAGTTTGTACATCCATCTGTTAGAATATAGGTGTTCAACAAAGAAGGGAACAACCTTGGTTTAATAACCAAGTTGGATATGATTAATGAGCATAAAGAGATGGCCGAGCCCAAAAGAAAAGCTTTTTAGCAGAGAATAGCCGTTGCTACAAACTTGCATGCCAAGCATAAAGGAATCAGGAAAGGGGACCTCATACTCCAAAAGGATGAATTCGAAGCCCAAAAACCATCTCATGTAGTGCTTCGAGCAAATTGGGATGGCCCTTATTTGGTCCTCGAGGAAATTCAGCCATGAGTCTATAGGCTCGGTGATATTGAAGGTGAAGAATACAAAAATACATGTCATTCAGACTCTTTGGAAAAAATTCTACACTTGGAAAAATTTTCAAGGGAAAAATTGTACAAAAGACGCCAAAGGAGGCGAACCGAATGTGGTTGCTTCCGAAAGTGCATGAGTTATATTGTGCAATTTTTATCGAAGGTGGTCGACCAAACATAGTTGGTCCCAAAGGTAATTAAATATTTTGGCACAGATTAAGTTTCACCAAAGATGGTTGACCGAACATGGCTGGTCCCAAAGGTACTAAACTATTTTTGAAAAGCAAGTCTTCCGAAGAAGGTTGATCGAAGATGGTTGTGAAACCTCCAAAGAAACTAAGGTTGTAAATCCTTAAAGTATAATATGACTCATCATTGAATATGGTTAAACACCAAAGGATGATAATGTCTGAAGCCAAACCAATCAGGGCCTTGGCCAATAAATGGGAAAGTTCCATTAAGTTTAAATGACGAAGTACAAAGTACAAAAAAAAAAAAAAAAAAAAAAAANAGTTATTGCTTGTCTTGGCCATCTTTGGGGTCTTCAACATCCTTGGTGTTATAATCTTCGGCATCATCATCCTCATCTTCACCACTGTCGTCAGTCGGAGCAGGAAGAACGGGGAAGTTAGGAAATTCAACGCTCGGCCATGCCGAGGATGGCCCTTCTGGGATATCCAGCGCCCACAAAAAAGAGAGGTCAAGGTCAGGATACTGGGTCAAGACTTGATGGCGAGCAAGCCAAAAACCATCCTGAAATGAGAACTTAGTCACCTTATCAAACTTAGCCTTCCCCACTTTCAAATCCTCCAGTTCTTTCTTAAGTACTTTGACTTCCTTCTCCAGTTTCTTTTTCTTCTTCTTCTTTTCCTTCATCAGTTCATCGATCTTAGCTATGAATTCAGCATCATGATATTTTATTAAGGCATTAATCCAGCAATTATGTTTGTTTTTTTGTTTCTGCGTAATGTGATAAACATAATTGTAACCCTAGAATAATGATTTTCTTAAATGTCCCTAGTCTAGTATTATTGTTGAGCGGGTTTCAATGATACATAACGACTAGCATACGTGGAGACTAATATGAGATATGTAGTCTACCTATGGGTACAAGTTGGAGAACTTCTTACTGGACCGACCCACCATGAGAATACTACATGGATCGTTATATGAGTGTTATAAGTGATTCTCATAGTGATCATGGTATATGTAGTCCTCTGACGTAGGGTCATCGAGGTACCCTACATGTGAGTCACATACTTTGATACTTTCCTTTGTTGCTCGTAACTGAGTGAACTTGAAGGAGGTCATTAGGTATGTTACATATCATGTGGAGGGATTTGTATGATCAAGATGGGATTTGTCCCTCAAATATAATGGGAGTGATATCTTCGGGCCCTTTGACAGAGTAAGACTTAGAAAAATGCATGGCGATGCTTGGATGAGTTGATATATGATATCAATGTCATCAGTTTAAGTTGGTCTACTCGGTAATCAAGAAACCAAGGATTGGGCTATATAAGAGTGACACATTCCATGTCTCGNGAGACTAATATGAGATATGTAGTCTACCTATGGGTACAAGTTGGAGAACTTCTTACTGGACCGACCCACCATGAGAATACTACATGGATCGTTATATGAGTGTTATAAGTGATTCTCATAGTGATCATGGTATATGTAGTCCTCTGACGTAGGGTCATCGAGGTACCCTACATGTGAGTCACATACTTTGATACTTTCCTTTGTTGCTCGTAACTGAGTGAACTTGAAGGAGGTCATTAGGTATGTTACATATCATGTGGAGGGATTTGTATGATCAAGATGGGATTTGTCCCTCAAATATAATGGGAGTGATATCTTCGGGCCCTTTGACAGAGTAAGACTTAGAAAAATGCATGGCCATGCTTGGATGAGTTGATATATGATATCAATGTCATCAGTTTAAGTTGGTCTACTCGGTAATCAAGAAACCAAGGATTGGGCTATATAAGAGTGACACATTCCATGTCTCGTGCTTAGTCTTGATATCTTGGACAAAGAGACAATGGCATATATCAGTGATGATCATAAAGGTTTAGTCAAATCACCGACAATCTTGTCACTTGGGTAGCAAAGATGTGTTGCTAGACAGCGCTCATTGCTTATGATCATAAATGTTATTTATGATTATTGCCAACGTGGTAAGAGCCTATTGGGTTGCATACATAGAGCCATTTGGATCCTTAGAGTGCATGGGCTAATTGTTTGGGTTATGGCTTGACAATAATTTCAAATTAATAATGGGCCCAAAAGTTAAGCCATTATTAAGCCCAAAATTGAAGCCTATTTGGATTAGGGCTTTGAAACCCATTAGGCCTGGAAGTTGAGTCCTACTATAAATACAACATTTAGTCTGAAATTCATTGCTTCTTGCCCTAGCCTCCCAAAAGGACAGCCACACTCTTCTCTTGCAATTCCTTTGAGGACGCAAGCTAGCACTGTGAGCGCAAGAAAAACGCATCTACCGGGACGTGGTGGAAGCGTGGTGATCCTAAGGCTCGTGTGGGTACAACACATCAACTATTCAGGTTTTGTGATTCGACTCTACAGTTGGGTGAGAGATGTCAACCAAAAATTAGGTATGAAAATATTCAAACACTAGGTTTACCCCGTTTCACTTGGATCCTGGATGGTTTTGGTTATATTTCACTGCACTTGTTTGGCTCCCGAAACCCAACACATTGAGCCCAAATCCCTTTGTGAGATCAGCAATGGTGTCCTCCTTATCCTTCTGAAAGGCTTCATTTACTGAAGTCAATCCCACCACCATTGTGCCAAGGTCTGACACTTTGGAAGAAAAGTCCTCCAAAAGCTCATTTTGGCTCTTCAGCACCTCTTCCTGAAGACTGGCCAGGTCCTCCTTTGCAATTTTGATGAGCTCGCCGTACTTGACAACTGAGCCTGCAAACAGGTCCTTGTCATTGGCCAAGTTCTCCTTTGATTAACTTCAGATTGAAGACTGTTTGGTTGCCTAGGCTCAAAAATATCCACTGTACTTGAAAAGCTGCAAAAGGGAGGGTTCCGAATGTAGGTCAAAAGCAACAAAAGCTCAAATTTTTTCTAAAGTCCTAAAGGGATAAGGTTTACTTGGGAAGCATGCTCGGTCATCCTCGTGGCGAGGAGTTCCTCATTCGGACACTCCTCCATCAGAGACTAGAAGGTAGCATTAGTCATAATGCCCCTCGGCATCTGATAGGCCATGTTCTAACTATCCTCAAAGAACAAGTCCATGTCCTTCATGAAGGTCTAGAAGGGCTCCCTCGGGACCTTGTCCTTCATGATTTTTGAATCCCGAAGGGCTCTATTCTGAACATGCTTTGCCATCCACTAAGCCTGTGCTCGCTTATGTGCAAAAGTCAAGCTGAAGTTCCATTAAAATGTTATCACTTAGCCATTCATCGACAAGGTCTAAAATACCAAAAATTCTCAAACTCATATATGAATGGTTAAGGGACAAACTTGGAGGGAGTTCAGCGTCGTCCCTGTTGGAGTCATTAACGTTAAGAACCTTAGCAGGAACCCCTTTGCCCTTTTTCTTTTAGAATTCCTCCAGTTCTTCAACTGAAATCTCCCCTACTGAAGGCCTGAATGTCTCGACAACAGAATTGGGACTCAGAGCGGTTGAGCAGATAGCCGGCTCCAAGGGCAGGTTAGCACGCAGAGGAGTTCGGTCGAGCACATCCACTTGACCTTCAGGCGGAGTTGGAATGGAGTCCTTCTTACTTTTCTTCAACTTCGGGCTCGAGGATGTCCTTGCTGGGACGTTATACCTTTTTGGTGCCTTCTTTTCTATTTCTCCCCTTTCTCGGCCTGACCGAGGAAGAGACTCCTGTAGAAAGCTGTAGATTTATCACCCATCTCTGCAAAAAGAAGAACATCAGTGTGAGTATGAAGAAGTTATAAAAAGAAAGTGGGAAAAAATCTTACTCTCCAGCAAGGCCGAGTACTTAAGTTCACCCCGAAAGAGCATGATTGACCACGCTTTCTTCCCATCAACCAAGGGCTTCGGCATGCCTTCATCAGTGATGATAGCCAAATGGCTATCACATTCGGATAGCTTCTAAGGATGACTGACAAGTACCATCCTCGAACGTACATCTGACCAGGCTCGGGAAAATGGATCCTCACCACCCTCAGCTGATACCACTACCACTCTCGGAAGGACATATTGCGCCATCCTTGATCAAGCGATTTGCCGACCTCGGGAGGACATCTCCCCATCCTTGACAGAATACAGCATTCATCGACAGTCCTCCACCTGGTTGAGGAGCCTCCCTCTACGGCCCTCAAAAGCAAAAATTGGACCAAAGGAGACCCGTCTGCCGAAGGGGTATTACCCCCCGAAGAGGGCCCATCACCGAAGGAGTTCTCACCCAGATGAGACAAAGACAGTTAAGAGCCTTTGACATGGAGACCTCGAACATGCCCCTGACACACAGGCCTCCCACGGCCCTGACTTCTGGGCAGAATGGCCAATGGCCAGTTGGAGATCCCCATCTCTGAAGGTACGGACCACATCTGGCTGAACACGTGTCATCATCTAAGCGGGCTGTGTCAAACGGACTTCTCCCAATTTCCTCTTATAAACACTTGGGGAAACGACCTTGGTAATGACACAGGCTGAACTATCAAAAGAACTCTACTCTTTACTCTTCATTCTTTACTCTTCATTTGCCAAATCCTGACTTGGGCGTCGGAGGCTCCTATCCTGGAAACATACTCCGGGGATCTCCTAACCCCTATTCTTTTGAGCATTTTAGGCAATCTCATGATGAAAGTCTCTTATACCAACATCTCCATACCAGAGTCCCTCTCAGGTCTACCATGTCGTACAACAAAGATGCCAACGGGCATCATTTGGCGCCGTCTATGGGAACCCACTCTCAGGTAGCCATCATTGAAAGTCAGCATTCTAAGGATAAGGGACTCTCGAAGTCCCCATTTGTTCTGGAGAATTAACTGGCGACCGAACAATGCGCCGCAGGGACTTCTTTGCCTGAGGACGAACATCCTTTAACGATCACGATAAGCTTCCTACATTATTTTCAGCGCTTTGTTGTGGCTAAAAGGATGCAACAATTGGACCAAAGGTGGTCACAACCACCTTCGGGCCAAATAGCCTTTCACCGACTCCCCGTTGGGAGAAAAGCCCAAAGTTAACTCACCGAAGCTCAGGGAGTGGGGACTTCTGTTACGAGTCCTCAACAGAGGATGTACCCCCCAGAGGCCGATGTACTGAAGAAACGGGGTCCAAAGGGGCTAGGACTTCCCGCCAGCAAAGTTCATCGCTGGAAAGAAGATCACAATCCTTCCACCGCCGAAGTTACTCCCCGAAAAAATTGCGTCGTTCTCCGTTGCCGGAGGCCTCCAAGCAATGAGAAGAGCCTATGTCACACCTCACACAGGCCCTGACCCATTCACTAAGTGGTACTCTCATCCAAACTGTAGTTTAGTTACCAACTTTTCAATTCGGCCAACTGAAGTTGCTTAACCTTAAGTCTTATTTTCTTAAGGTATTTAGCCTGGGAGGTGGCCCAGGAGGCTTATGAGTAAAACCCAATTAGTTACTTGCAGCAGAAGTAAGGCCCAATACCACTAACTTGCAAAACAAGCAAGGCTGAAATTTAATAACTTGCATGACAAGCAAGGCTGTAATAAGTAACTTGCATTACAAGCAAGGCAAGCACTCAATGGAATTTAAGTGTTTAAGATATGTGCAATCAAGTGTGCTATTTAGAATGGCAACCAATAAGCCCAAGGTATCATTTAGTTTGAAAACTCATGTTTGGGTGCACATGAACATTCGACCATAATTAGTACAAAGGAGGTTCACAAGAAGAACATACTTCACATTCATACCAAAGCATACATAAGCCCATAAGCATTCATCATTTACATGTCCCAAAACCAACACACAAGTGCAAGCATAACTTAGTCTACTAAGGTACTCCATGTACCACAAAAGAAACTAGGCATAACCAAGAGTACATACATATGTACATAACCAAATGTAGTCTACCTAGTACACCAAAACATGGCTATATGCCGTGATTCACAAAAGTTTTCTTTAACCCAAGTTACACTTACAGACCGAAACCTCTAATGCCCAAACAAGACATTCAGCATCTCATAAAGCCGGACACACTGCAGTTCCAGTCCTATGGCCATGTTCATGGTCATAAAAGTGAAAACTATGATCAGAGCAATTGTCCACATATCCATGTTGCACACCTAGACAAGTCCCACTCTACAAAGCCTGCACAACTTAAGACATAAGTCTCGGCCAACTTCAATAAAAATAAGACTTCTAATGTACAAAGTTAATCAAGCCAAGCACACATTGGCACATACCTTGATACACAAGCAAAGCTAGCACAACACAATAGCAAACTCAAGCTACACTATTCAGGCCGAATATACTTTCCTGAAAAATCAAAGTATGGGCAATGAGTACTAATACTCAGTAGAGTTCACTACCAATACCAACTCATTATAGAGTTTATTTAGTTAAGCCGAGTGTATAACTCAAGGCTTAACCTCTATTTGCTCATAATGTCCTGCAAAAATAAGACATAAAGACAAGAAAACCACAACAAATATATATACATACTAGCAAGCCCGAGACATATAAACCATAATAACAAGTAAATGGTTAGCAAGCACAAAGAATCACTCAAGCACACAATGAACACACACACACACCACAATGACCATTCGGCCAAATACCATAGCATGTGTCATTGTGCACATTTGCACATCAAACTCCAACATAAAGTCCACATCCACTAGAGCTCCGAAATGCCTAGCAAATTGGCCTCATTTACTAAGATTTCTAACACATGCCCATAGTTAATTAGCTAATCAACAATCACAATTGAATCTTCACAATAGCCCATCAAGTAACTAAGGTCATTTAGTATATTTAACCATCACTTAGCTACTTTAAACGCTTGAATCATGGTATACTACCAAGCAATCAAGTAGTTTAGTGAACGCTACCTCAATATGAGTTTGAGTAGTCTCGGTTTAGGTTGAGTTTGAAATGTGTTCTTCAATTCAACTTCCTAACACATTTCAATCATCACTAAACCACAAAAATCACTTGTTCATGGACAAAGTTCCAAGAAAACCAAGTGAACTTTGAGCTTTTTACCTTAAAACGTAGCTTGGATGCCTCGGCCTTTCTTTGCTCTTTCAAACCCAAGCTCTAGCTTGAATCCTTAGGTCACCTAGTGCCAAGATTGAAGATGCCAAGCTCAATTTCACGTTCAAGCTCCCATTTCACATGAATTTGGCTTGGATTCGGCAGCACCTCCCTCTTGCCTTTCAAGAACACCAAGAACTTTGTAACCCGAGACTAAGAGGGATAGTAAGTGCCAATT
Source organism: Aquilaria agallochum (assembly GCA_000696445.1). NCBI lineage: Eukaryota > Viridiplantae > Streptophyta > Magnoliopsida > Malvales > Thymelaeaceae > Aquilaria > Aquilaria agallochum. Next base: position 8,091 of record KK902897.1, on the reverse strand, counting down.
TCGGATGGTAAACATGCCGGTTACATGCCAAATGGCATCAAAATGGCCTTATTTTGCTTCTCGGCCATGACACACTTTTGGATGGCGCCATTTAGTCCTCCAAGACACCATGGCCTTGTTTTAGTCATAAAACATAAGCATGTTTCGGCACTAATATCATTTCATGGCTCACAATGCCAAGCACTAACTCAAAAGAGTCCAAAATGACCATTAATCCATGCATAATCTAGCCAAGTACTTGTACAAGTACTAATTAGGCAAA
>KK902896.1:30743-41097 GCA_000696445.1 Aquilaria agallochum | reverse complement strand
CTCTCTCGGGGAACCGAACATATCGCCTTCGGGAGAAAAGAACCAACTACTGAAAGAAGGAAAGATTCTCCCCGAAGGCGGAACTCCCGAGCTAGAGAACTCCCCGAGCCACCAACGTGATTCCCGAAAAAAGGCGTCCGTACCAAAAGATGACCTCGCCCAAATGACCTCAGGAGTACGGCATGAGCATTTAATAAGCATTTAAGGAGCCTCTAATAGGTCGCCCATATGCTGCCTGAAACGGCGGCCTGACGCGCGGAAGCCCTCCGGGTCTTGTCACGACTTGACTCGGTTCAAGGCTTAAGGAGCCTGCCACTGGCTACTTGTCCCCTACTTCCGGAGGTACAGAAAAGATCTGACCGAACATGTGTCATGATCTAAACGGGCCAGGCTTCCCTATAAATACACGGGAACACATCCTGGCAAGGGATTGAACTCCTCTCTCCTGAAAACACACAAACAGGCAAGACCGCAAAACTTCCTAAGTGTCCCCTTTTACCTTCTATGGAGACTGACTTGGGCGTCGAAGGCCCATCCCCGGAAAATCATCCGGGGGACCTCCTAACCCTTTTTTTGGAGTCTTTTAGGTGCTTTCCCACCTGGGGAACCTCTCCGTCAGACGTTCTCCCTCCTCGGAAGCTCCCTCGGAATTCACCATGTCGTAAGACGAAGATGCTGAAGGGCATCAATGGGCACTGGCAAATGGTGCAGGATACAACAACTATTGAAAGAAAGTTTGACATGCTGAAGACACGAGACTACGAAGTGGAGGTTGGCTCAGCCAACCTAGTAGGAGCATGGGCAATATGCCCACAGTGTGAAAGTTGACCAGAGATCAATGAACAAGAATGGATCATGTAGGAGAATAGGCTTACATCTGGGGTGTAAGTACCATATGGCTCTAAGTCTTACATCTAGGAAACAATTTCCAACAGTCCGAATGGTCATCGGACTAGTCTTATGTTTAGGCTCAATTAAGATAACACCAGCCTAGGAAGTTTGTCCCTAATAGTTGTTGCCACAAGAAGTTAACCTAGTGTGCTAGATAAGTAGTTTAGGTTTTGCGTCACTTAGTCAAGTGGTCGGGGTAGGCAGCTACCAGCTAGGTGCGATGGGTAGCCATAGTGAACTCGCAGGCAGTGCATGGCTTCTATAAGGTATGTCTTTAACCTTTCACTAGTAGTCTAGTTACTTTCTTGGAGTTTTAGCATTAGCTTACTGGCATAATTTTATTTTGGCTTGTTTGGTACTAGTTTTGAGTAGGGCTAAGGGTTAACCCAAGTGCATTAGGAACCTAATGATTCACCAAGTATTGGGTTAATTCCTAGCACCCTAAGACCCACTTGCTAGTGTATGAAACCAAATAAGTAAGGGCCTAAATGTCTTAGATTGGAAACATCCCAGAGTTTCATAGGTTGTCTTCTTATATGGGTTAGTTCAGTGGCCTAGTTGATAGGGAATGACTGGCTAGTTGAATGGATCAGTTCCTTAGAGTAACCAAGCAATGAAGCAATTCAATCAAATGCTGCAAAGGTAAGTAGGTAAGTTTTAATTTTTATTTCTAACCATTGAATGCAGGAGGTAACCACGCAAGGAAGCACAATGCAAGGAACTCATTTAAGGGTAAGCAGATGGAGAGGTTTATTCATTTGCTAGCTATAAATCCTAGGGTAGGGCCAATAGAAGTAGAGTCATTGCTAGGGTTTGACATGACTGCCAGAAGGTAACAAAAGCACCCAAGAAATAGGAAGGACTGCCATGGACCTAGGGATAGTTGGTGAATTATAGTCATCATCTTGAGGTTAAGTGGAGTCTAGGGCCACTGACTTGACTTATGGAAGAAGAGAGACTTGACTAGTGAAACTAGCTGGGTAGGTAAATGACTAAGTCCTAAGTGGAACTAAGGATGTTGTGGTGATCATTTGACGGTTTATGTTAGTGCAAGTAAGTTAGTGGAACATTGAACTATCAAGTTAGAAATGATCAAGTGATGCCAGAAAGAGGATGTTTTACCTCAACCCTATGGGGTAGTGTTTGAGGAGCGCCCATAAGGGAAAGTTCACTATGACTAGTAGAGAGTTGAAGCACAAGTAGCCACAATGTGAAGTAATCTCCCACCTAGTAGAGTGCTTTTATTAATAGTCTACAGTGCCAAGTCTAGTATAGGTATAGTTGTGCTCAGGTATCTATTTTGTAACTTCGGTACTTACCGTATTTAACATAGTTGAGAGAATTCAATAGTTGGAAGCCTAGTTGATGAGGATATTGGTTGAGCTAGTCAAAGCCTAGAGTTAGAGCATTTTACATGAGCCTAGTTCCTTTAAATGGAAGGGCTCATGATCTGCAAGATTGGTCAAGGCTGAAGGGTACGGTCACAACTCCAAGGGATAAAACTAGTCCCGAGGTGCATAGCATAGTTCACTAAGTGGGGTTCTAATGGATGAGCCACCCAAGTGATTTTCCATGGCCAACCACTTCCTGATAGTTAACTAAAGTTAGTTGTCCAACCAAGTAAGTTGAGTGGACATGGCAAACCTACGGGTACATCATCCCAATGAAAAGTCAGCATGGTGTAGTTATGGTATGGTAGTTAAGCATGAAAGGTGGATATGGTTCTTTGTAACCATAGTTAAGCATGTTAGAGCCCAAGAAATGGGGCCAAGGTGTCTAATCAACTACTAATCCAAAGATACCTAAGTTGGCCCAGAATGTAGTGGTACCTTGTAAATCAATTAAGGGCGCTATAGGTCCTATATGCATGGGGTAAGTTTGGTGGTTGAAAAGCAAATGTACTAGGAACACACCCGGGAAGCTAATATGTGCATGTAGGATGTTGGGCTCTGAGTGCATGGAAGTGAAGGGATTGAGTGTGTAGGCTACAGGCTCCAAGGACACTCCAAGGGGAGCGGCTGAAATGTCAAGACCCTTGGCTTGGGTAGCATGTCAATAGTTTCATCACCGAGTGCTAGGTGGCCTGAGCCGAGGGGGCATGGGTAAGGACCAAGGGCTGCTAGCTGCTTGGAGGTCTTGGCATTCATGCCAGAGAGGTTTTCTCTTGTTGGCATGTAGGTGTAAGAGGCTCCAAAGTAGCGAACGTAGTAGGACCATCATGCTTGGGTGGTGTATGGGTATCCTACCTAGTGGACCGGTATACCTAATACATAGGGGCCGTTCGAGGGGACTATTAGAAGAGTTGTACTCTAGGGTAGGCCAAGACATTCAATTCTCAGCAGGTCACTGATTTGGAAGAGCCCTAGAGTGTAATGGAGCTTGTAGAGGAGTATGCGTTAGGGTCCCATAAGTGTATATTGAGATGCCATAGTACACTAGTGACACACTTAGTCTAATGATCATTAGGAGTTGTTGGGTACCAATCCTAGAGTAAGGAACTAATTTTGTAAGAGTTAGTGGACAAGTTTCATACTTGTTAACCTAGCTTGCACTAAAAGGTTTGGTATAAGAACATGGGTGCGAAGCCTAGAGTGGAACTTTTTCATTATGAGTGTTAATGGACAAGTATAAGTTGTTAAGTTAGTTTACACTAGAGAGTTCTAGCATAGAGTAGATGGTGAAGGAAATTTATTGGTGCTAAATTTTAAGTAAACCCCATCAGTGTAAGGGTTGTGGACAAGCTTTTAAAAGCTTGTTAAGCTATCTTACACAAGAGGACTCAGCATAGAGTTTGTGGTGTACCGGATTTGTCATATCACCAAATTTCGTTTAGGACAACTTAGAGTAGTCAGTTGTCTTTTAGCAGTGCCGTGTGCTGAAGGTATGGAGAGCCCATACTTGTCTTCAATAATAAAAATTAGAATAAGGTGTTCGTGCCGAGCAAGGTCAAGCTAAGGTGGGGAGAATAGTGAGTAATAACCAGACAATAGTTGGGAGTAAGCACAAACAATGGCATTAGCCATAGTACCTATACGAGATAGGCCTCGACCTAAGTGGCTTGAGGACATTAGTTGGCACGGCCGTCCTTCACCCTTGCCCAAGACACCTGTGAGAGCTGGTCTCATGGTGGATTACAATTGGCTAGTTGTATTTGCGTGTGAATTAAAACTTTGTGATGCTAGTTGATTAACTTAGAATATGCAGGATGGATGCTCTTCATGCTTTGACTTAGATAAACAAAAACCATAAAACATTGATTTGGCCAAGAGATTTCCATAGAAAATAAGTTCAAATAGCCAAAGCATACAAAATCAACATTTATCTGAGTTTACTACACATAACAACTACGTGAGAGCATTCACACAAAAAGTAGACTAATGCCCACACCCAAGAGCAACCCTAGAGTCTAGGACTCCTCAAAACATAGATAATCGAGGCATCTAAAAGTACTATATAGACAAGCCTTAACTGGGATCTTCTTAAACTAACTCCCACCTTGGATGCAAGTCCCAGTGGCGAGTCACAAAAGTCATGGTCCAAGTGCTACTAGGCTCTGCAGCCAAAGGAAAACTCTAGTTAGTACTATTACTTAACCAACAAATAATCCTAGTAAGCTAGAATCATAAAGATTCTTAAGGGAAATACCTGCAACAAAAACTAACGACCGCGATAACCCTCAATGGTTACTCGGTCCAACAACTTCAAAATATACACAACATAACTAGGGAGTGAGAACTTAAACATTCTCAGTAAGGGTCTTCAATGTACTTGCAAGAAAATTACTAAGGACTCCACATATGATAACATATGTAACCTGCGGTGAGGTCTTACAGGTTACAGGTTTGATATATATGCACATATAACTGGGTCCCTTAAGACCTCTCTTTACCTAGTCCTTGAACCACAAGGCATAGCCTTGTCCTTTAGCCAGGTTAGCTTGCTAGCCTAACTAGTGATTCCTATTTATGTTGTACAGGGGAATTATGGTGGGACTACTATAGACTAGGCCATCAAGACCTTATAGACTTGGTGCACTAAGGTTTCACCTTGCAACCTCGTGGCTAACGGCACGGCTAGGTCGCCAAGGGTTCTAAACCTTCCACCCAAGCTAGTGGTATTTAGTTGTAATCCTTAGTAAACTAGTTTTCTTGCTTATGGTACAAGTCACCATAAAACCTTATAAAACTTAGGAAAACTCCTAGGTCTTGAAGGACTTTTGGAAGTCTTAGAGCACCCCCGGAATACTTAGACCTTAAGGTACCCTAAGAACCCTTAGGTCTCCCCTCGACCTCTCTAGCAAAACTTGGAAAATTCAGCCAACATGCCTACAGCGACGCGTCGCCAACTGTGGCGACGCGTCGCTGTAGGCATGTTGGCTGAATTGGCGACGTGCCAGCACAGTTGGTAAGATTCTACCAACTTTTCTGATATTGGCAACGTGTCGTGGGTAATGGTACCAAGCTGGCAGCACGTCACCAATCTACGAATCTGCAAAATTTTGACAGATTTTGCTACTATGAACTTTGGACACTTACCAAACATATCAACCATGCTTGGTTAGCCTCCAAACCTCACATACATGTAGGACATGTTGCATAGATCATAAGCAACTATCACAAGCCAATCTATGATGCATTGTAACATCATTCCAATCATCGCAAACGTGATATTCCACCATGATTCAACCTTGTTCACTAACTAATGCTATTGCTAGAATTACTCAAATTCTTTAAGAAAACTCATTCCAATAGTATTAATTGAACTTAAAAACACAAATCCCTTACCTCAACTCCAAGTAATAAGTAAGAATCAAACACTCATCGAATCCACTAAGCTCACCAAAGCATCACCTAAGTTCCATGCAAAACATAGGCACCTAACATCAAATTCTTGCTTTCTAACCAAAACCCAAGCTCCTAACTAACCAATAAACATGAATTCAATCAAGAACACAATGGTTACCTCGTACTAAAAACAAGGGATGGGAGAAAACATGCTTCCAAGCTCCAAAACTCTGGTTTTATGCTTGAAATGAGCTCCCAATGGCCCATATACTTATGCTGGCTTCTCATTTCACCAAGAAACTTTGATTTCAAGCTCAATTGAATGGAAAAATAAGGGTGCGGAGAATGAACTTGGGTTTATGCAAGCCACCCTTCACTTTACCCTCTTATAACCCTTGCTTAACACAAAAGCCACCAAAGTATTAGACCTGATACACTTAAGCCCCCATCTTTTGGTAACCTTAGCTATCCTTGATTAATCCTTGTTTATTTCAACAGGTTTGGGTTAAATTTGAAAGTTAAGTTATAAAACTTCATTCTAACCACTCGAGACCTAACCTGACTATTCAGGATGCAAAATTAGCATTTTGCCCTTGAACCTCACTTAGTGCCTTAACTTTCTTGGAACTTAGTGAACTTCGCTAAACTTTTCTATTCTTGCTATGTAAACTTGAATTAAGGTTCCAAACTTAATTTAGAGTGCTTTACCTTCGTCAAGCATGCTTCCCATTAGTAGGGCCATAACATTCTCCCCTCATTCTGGAATTTGGTCCTCCAAATTCCGCTGTAACTCTAGAAAAACACTAGGATATCTTTTCAGCATATCCTGCTCCATTTCCCAGGTAGCTTCCTCTTCACTATGGTTAGACCAAAGGATCTTAACCATCAAATTCCACTTAGTTTGAAGTTTCTTGACTTGCCTATCAAGTCTTTGAACGAGTTTCTCTTCATAGGTCAAGTCTTCCTAAATGGGTACCACTGAAGCATTAACCACTTGTCCCGGATCCACTATGCATTTTCTAAGTAAACTAACATGAAACACGTTATGCATTTGAGATAGCTTAGGTGGTAACACCAATCGATAAGCAACTTTCCCTATTCATTCCAATACTTCATAAGGTCCAATGTACCTAGGGGCTAAGTTTCCCCTCTGCCCAAAATGGGTAACTTCTTCCATTAGAGACACTTTAAGATGTACTTTGTCTCTAACTTCAAAACTCAAGTCTCTTCTTCACAAAATAAGATACTTAGTTTGACTGTCATGGGCTACCTTAATCCATTTTTGGATGAACTTGATCTTAGCTATGGTATCAGCTATGATTTCAAGACTGATAACTACCCTGTCTGCAAGGTCTGCCCAACAATGGGCGCATCATACATCACCTTCCATACAAAGGCTCATGTGGTGCCATATCAATAATAAATTGATAAATGTTATTATAAGCAAGCTCAATAAATGGTAAATGCGAATCCCAATCACCTCTAAAATCAATAGCACACATACGTAACATATCATCCAAAGTTTGGATCACTCTTTTAGATTGCCCATCAGTCTAAGGATGGAAAGCGGTACTAAGACTAAGACTAACCTTGCTTCCTAATGCCTTTTGGAAAGCATTCCAAAACTGTGACACAAATCGAGGATCTCTATCATATATAATCTAATCCAGTACACCATGGAGTCTTACAATTTCCTTGAGATACAATTGAGCTAATTTCTCCAATGTATATGTAATCTTGATAGGTATAAAGTGTGCCGACTTCGTCAGCTGATCAACCACTACCCATATCGCATCATGTTGACTTTGAGTATTTGGTAATCCTACTAGGAAATCCATAGTAATGGACCCCCACTTCCTCACTAGAAGAGGTAAACTTTGAAGTGTACGTGCTGGTTTTTTATGTTCAGCTTTAATCATTTGGCATGTTAAACACTTCGCCACATGTCCTCCTACATCCCTTTTAAGTCCTAGCCACCAAAAATGCTTCTTCAGATCATGATACACCTTACTAAAACCAGGGTGAACATTCAAAGTACTACTATGTGCTTCTTGTAGGACTTGCTACCTAAGTCCTTCCACATTTGGCATATAGAGATGATCCCCAAAGTGTAGTATTCCATCCTTGTATTAGAATTCCTTTTTCACAATACCAAGTTTCACTTCTCCTGAAATTTTCTTCAGCAATGGATCTTCATTTTAGCATCCTTAACTCTAACTAACCAAGCTGATTGTATTTCTAGAACGTAGACTAGGGATTTCTCTTGGTTTTTCCAAAACTCATGCAAAGCTGAGAAACAATCTCCCAACATTCCTTCGGAGGAATTCGTAGCCTGATCCTTAGATAGGATTACTCCTGTGTACTTCTAGCTTAATGCATTTGCTACCACATTTTTTTTGCCAGCACAATACTCAATTGAGCAATTATAATCTTTTATGTATTCAATCCATCAACATTGCCTCATGTTCAGATTTTTCTGTGTAAACAAATATGATCGATGAAGATCCTGAATGACCTCCCCATCAAGTAATCCCTCCACAACTTGAGTGAAAAAATTACTATTACTAGCTCAAGATCATGAATAGGATAGTTCAGCTTATTAGACCTCAACTTTCTTGAACCATAGGCAATCATTTGACTTTCCTGCATTAACACACACCCTAAACCAGAACTAGATGCATCAGTGTATACTGTAAAAGCTTTATTCGGATCTAGTAGAATGAGTATAGGTGCACCAGTCAATCTTTCCTTCAACTCCATGTAAGCTTCTTCACACGCCGATGTCCACTCAAACTTCTGAGTTTTCTTGGCCAAGGTAGTTAAAGCTGTATCTATCACAGAGAATTTCTCTATGAATCACCTGTAGTAGATTGCCAAGCCCAAGAAACTCCTAACTTCTGTAACTGTAGTTGGTCTCTTCCACAGAACTACTCCCTGAACCGTTTTAGGATCAATTAACAGAGCCTGACAATTGATAATGTGCCCTAAAGACTAAATCCTTTCAGACCTAAACTTATACTTAGACAACTTTGCATAGTACTGATTATCCTTCAGCACTTGCAAAACTGTCCTACGGTGCCTATCATGTTCTGATGAAGACGGTGAATATACCAAAAGCTCATCAATGAAAACTTCAACAAACTGATCCAAAAATGGTTTAAAGATTTGATTCATAGCTTCCATGAATACTGCTAGAGCATTAGTCACCTCGTATGGCATAATTGTATATTCATAGTGTCCATACCTTGCCCTAAAGGCAGTTTTTGAGACATTTTCCTCCTTAACTCTGATTTTGAAATATCCAGAGCGGAGGTCAATCCTAGAAAACACCTTTGCTCTCCTGAGTGTATTAAATAGATCATCAATTCTAGGAAGTGGATACTTATTGTTGATTCTTACTGCATTTAACTTTCTATAGTCAATGCACAATCTAAAAGTTCCATCCTTCTTCTTCACAAATAACATCGGGGCTCCCCACGGTGATATACTAGGCCTTAGAAAGCCTTTCTTTACCAGTTCCTCAAACTACTTCTTTAACTCATCCATTTCGGGAGCTGACATTCTATAAGGTGGTATTGAAATAGGTTCAACTCTAGACTGAAGATGGATTGCAAACTCAGTATCCCTCTTGGGTGGTAACCCTGGCAACTATACTAGAAACAGTTCAGGAAATTGATTGGCTACAGGAATCTTTTCAAGTTCCTCCTCTATGGCCACCCCATTCAATGAATAATACTCGTCTTCTCTGACTATAGGGATGGTATCCATAAGTCTAAGATGTAAACTTTTAGCACTAGATGCTAATCCTCCTCTGTGCTAGTCACTCTAGCTCCCTAAGCATCAGTCACGTTGACTGAGTGATTCACACAGTCAATTTGTGCCTTATGCTTACTTAGCGAATCCATTACCAACACTAGGTCATAAGACCTCAATTCTATCACCCATAACTCACAAGAGAAATCATGGTTGCCTAACTGCAAGGGATACCTAGTAACCACTTCATTGGTCACAATAAAACTCCTCCGTGCAGTCCTGATAAGTCTTAACTCACCGGAGATTTCTCATTGCAACCTAAACTTATCTACCAAGGCAGATGATATCGTTGAAAGAGTAGGTCCCCATATCAAAAATCACTCTAACACTACCATTTTGAAAAGTAAAATTACCTCGAACAAAGGTTGGTTCTAGTCACCTGGCTCGCCAGGTGAAAACCTCAAGTCAATTGCTGTTGCGGCTACACCAGGTCGATTTCCTACGGCAAGGGGTTCAGCCGGCTAGGCAGACCTGGCAAAGGTCGAGCCCGTGGGCATTCAATCATCTAATGCCTTTCCGACCACAGATATTGTTACCACCTCACAAAATGGGAGAATTACAAGTGTGTCATAATGGCTAAAAACCATTATATTGTGTAATTCTCACCATAGTGATTGAAGTGTGGGGGGTAAAAGGTATGATCAACACCTCCTTAAAAATGTTCCAAGTTGGTAACTTGGTCCCCAAGAAAAGCCTTAAGTATTGCTTGTGTGTCAAGCAACCTACGGACCTTTTTGCAAGGTTTTGGAAATTCGGGTACTCAATTGCAAAACTCTCAAGAAAGAGACTTGGAGAGTTTTGGGAAGGATATAAATGGTGTAAAAGTGCTATTGGAGGACCAAATAGCTCATGGAAGACAGGTTTGG
>KK902896.1:0-24794 GCA_000696445.1 Aquilaria agallochum | reverse complement strand
TTAGGTCAAAGGACTACATATACCATGATCACTATGAGAATCACTTATGACACTCATATAACGATCCATGAAGTGTTCTCATGGTGGGTCGGTCCAGTACACAAGTTCTCCAACTTGTACCCATATGTAGACTACATATCTCATATTAGTCTCCACATATGCTAGTCGTTATGTATTATTGTAACCCGCTCCACAATAATACTAGACTAGGGACATTTAAGAATATCATTATTCTAGGGTTACAATTATGTTTATTACGTTACGCAGAAACAAAACAACAAACAAAATTGCTGGATTAATGCCTAAATAAAATATCATGACTCAATGCGCAAAAATACAATCATCTCATGATTGGCTTTTTTGGCACAACACTAACAGGGACTATTGTAGACTAGGCCACAATGACCTTGTAGACTAGGTGCACTAAGGTTTCACCTTGCAACCTCATGGCTAATAGCATGGCTAGGTCGCCAAGGGTTCTAACCTTCCACCCCAGCTAGTAGTATTTAGTTATGGTCCTTAGTAAACTAGTTTTCTTGCTTATGGTACAAGTTACCATAAAACTTTACAAAACTCATGAAAACTCCTAGGTCTTGAAGGACTTTTGGAAGTCTCAGAGTAACACCGGAATACTTAGACTCTAAGGTACCCTAAGAACCCCCTTAGGTCTGCCCTTGACCTCCCTAGCAAAACTTGGAAAATTCAGCCAACATGCCTATGGCGACATTGGTAATGTTCTACCAACTTTTCTGGTATTCACAATGCGTCATGGACAATGGTACCAAACTGGCAACACATCACCAATTTGCGAATCTGCAGAATTTTCACAAATTTTGCAGCTATGAACTTTGGATACTTACCAAACATATCAACCATGCTTGGTTAGCCTCCAAATTTAACATACATGTAAAACATGTTGCATAGATCACAACCAAAAATCACAAGCCAATTTATGATGCATTATAACATCATTCCAATGATCACAAACCTCATGGTCCACCATGATTCAATCTTGTTCACTAACTAATGCTATTGCTAGAATTACTCAAATTCTTCAAGCAAACTCATTCCAATAACATTAATTGAACTTAAAAACACAACTCCCTTACCTTAACTCCAAGTAAGAAGCAAGAATCAAACACTCTTCTAATCCACCAAGCTCACCAATGCACCACCTAAGTTCTAAGCAAAACATAGGCACCCAACATCAAATTCTTGCTTTCTAACAAAAAACTCCTAACTAACCAATAAACATGAATTTAATCAAGAACACATTGGTTACCTCATACTAAAAACAAGGGATGGGAGAAAACATGCTTTCAAGCTCTGAAACCATGGTTTTATGCTTGAAATAAGCTCCCAATGGCCAATATACTTATGATGGCTTCTCTTTTCACCAAGAAACTTTGATTTCAACCTCATTGGATGGAAAAATGAGGGTGCAGAGGAGGAACTCAGGTTTATGGAAACCACCCTTCACTTTACCCTCTTATAACCCTTGCTTAACACAAAAGCCACCAAAGCATTACACTTGATACACTTAAGGCCCGATCTTTTGGCAACCCTAGCTATCCTTGACTAATCCTTGTTTTTTCTTCAAGTTTGGGTTAAAGTTGAATGTTAAGTTATAAAACTTCATTTTAACCACTCGGGACCTAACCCGGCTATTCAGGATGCAAAATTACCATTTTGCCCTTGAACCTTATTTAGTGCCTTAACTTTCTTCGAACGTAGTGAACTTTGCTAAACTTTTCTATTCTTGCTATGTAAACTTGAATTAAGGTTCCAAACTTACTTTAGAATACTTTACCTTCCTCAAGCATGCTTGCCACTAGTAGAGCCATAACATTAGTTGAATGAGTCAGGTAGTTTGTCACCAACTGGGTTGTTTTGTGACTGACACCCCTTGGTAGGTTGGGTCAGGATATGTTGGCACCGTATCCTAGTATAATGACTAAAGGTGGGGAGATTGAATTTGGAGGACCAAATTCTTCAAGGTGGGGAGAATGTTATAGCCCTCCTAGCAAAATGCTTAGTGAGCTACGTAAATTCAGAAATTCCTAGTTTAAATGCATTAGTTAAGGGTGAATTAGCAAGATCAAGTAAGTTATTAAAGGATTAGTAGGTTCCGAGTGGTTTATGGCACTAACTTTTGCCTAGGGGCAAAATAGTCATTTTGTACCCCGAAAAGTTGGGACAAGTCCCAGGAGTAGAAATGATGTTAAAACCCAAAGCCCAAGTTAGAAAGTTTTGCTCAAGTATATAATTACCTACTTACTATTTGGGGAATGGATTTTTTCAACTTTTTACAAAGTTTGGGGAAGAGGGGGAGGATTTGTGTTTAAAACACATTTGGGGGGCAAATTTCTAGTACTATTCACCCCATTTGCAACCCAATTTCACAGCCCTTGCTTTCCCTCTCAATTCCTTGCCAAATTTTCATCCATTCCATTATTTTTTGAAGGAATTCAAACTTGGTACCCATAAGAAGGATGGCTTGTTTTATGCTTGTTTTGTTGTTTTCAAGCTTGTTGGGGCAATTTTGTGCTTACGCTGCCTTTTGTTCATGAGGTGTGGTTTCAATGCATGATTTTGCTTGTTTTTTGAGCTCATTTAAGCTTAGGTCTTGTTGGGTTAGTCTTAATTGGTGCCATATACATTGTTTATGCTTTAGAACCTTGGAAACCTAGAAGAGCCTTTGGAATTGGAAATTCATGGCTTGTGGTGCTTGATGCTTGCTAGTTCTTGTGTAATTGAGGTAATGGATTTATGATTCATGTGTATTTAATGCCATTCATAGCTTGCTTGTGGTAGAATTCAAGTAGTTTTGTGAATAATATTGTTTAGTGGATGATGGTGAACATGTTGGACTAGTGATGTTTTAATCACTTGTGTGGTGTTTATGGACACCATAGGATTGGTTTTAATGGTGCATTGTGGCCTAGTGCATGTGTACATGCAGATTTGAGGTAAGTGGAGGCGTTTCTATGGCCTTTCAGAGGCATTGGAAGACCCCAAAGATCCTTAAGCTTGTAAAAGAAGGTTCAAGCATTGAGGGAGTGGCACTACAGTGGCTAGGACCCCATTTGGAACCCGAAGAGAAATGCCTTATGGCGCCAGCACCATGAGAACTTGTGTACAAGTTGAAGAACTTATGTACTAGACCGACCCACCATGAGAATGCTACATGGATCATTATATGAGTGTCATAAGTGATTCTCATAGTGAGCATGGTATATGTAGTCCTTTGACCTAAGGTCATCAAGGTTCCCTACATGTGAGTCACATACTTTGATACTTTCCTTTGTTGCTCGAAACTGAGTGAACTTGAAGGAGGTTATTGGATATGTTACATATCATGCGGAGTGATTTGTATGATCAATATGGGATTTGTCCCTCCTATGTAACGGGAGTGATATCTTTAGGCCTCTTGATAGAGTGAGACTTAGAAAATGCATGGCCATGCTCAGATGGGTTGATATACAATATCAATGTCATCAATTTAAGTTAGTCTACTTGGTAATCAAGAAACCAAAGATTTGACTATACGAGAGTGACACATTCCATGTCTCGTACCAAGTCTTGATATCTTGGATAAAGGGATAATCGCATCTATGGGTAATGATCATAAAGGTTTAGTCAAACCACCGACAATCTTCTCACTTGGGTAGCAATGATCTCTTGCTAGACACCACTATTGCTTATGATAACAAATGTGATTTCTAATCATTGCCAATATGGTAAGAGCCCATTAGATTGCATGCATAGAGCTATTTGGATTATTAGAGTGCATGGGCTAATTATTTGGGTTATGGTTTCATGATAATTTCATGTTAACAAATGGTCCAAAAGTTAAGCCATTATTAGCCTGAAATTAAAGCCTAATTGGATTAGGGCTTTAAAACCCAATAGGCCTGGAAGTTAAGTTTCACTATAAATACAACTTTTGCTGAAAAATTTGTAGCCTTGCCCTAGCCTCCCAAAAGAGACAACCGTACTCTTCTCTTGCTATTCCTTGGAGGACGCAAGCTAGCACTACAAGCGCAAGAGAAATGCATCTACCGAGATGTGGTGGAGGCATGGTGATCCTGAGAGGCTCGTGTGGATACCATAGAGAGCTTGAACGCGTCAACTATTCAAGTTTTGTGATTTGACTGTACAGTTGGGTGAGAGATCTTGACCAAAATTAGGTATGAAAATTTTCAAACACTCAGTTTACCCCGTTTCACTTGGATCCTGAAGGGTTTCAGTTAAATTTTGCTCCGGTTGTTTGGCTCCCGAAACCCTACAATGGTATTAGAGCTACTAGTGAAACCCCAAATCAAGATTGAATGCCGGATCGCATGATATTGTGTGTTCGGTTGCTTTCAGCCATGATAAATTAGATTGATTCATGATGCATAAAGCCAGAACTTGTAATGAATATATGAGATATATAAAGAAATGACATAAATTGGTTAATGAGATTAACCCAAAATTGATTAGCATGAGATACCTGTATGGATTTGGATTATTGCAATAGTTGCAAAAAGTTAGCATGGATTGGATTTGGCCTATTCGGGCACCAAAAGTATAGTACTTTTGGTGGATTGAATGGAGGTGTCTCAGGTGCCTATTTCCTCGAAATAGTAGATCTCCAGAAACATAATTGTAAGACAATTTTTTATGTTGGGCGGGACTGCCGTATGTGAAGCGCCACATTAATAAAAACTGGTTAATCAATGCACATTAATTAGCATGCATTTTTGTTAAATGAAATTTAACATGTTATGCTAATTGGTGTTTGAAACATGGTGCATGGTCATAGCCCTTGATTGGTTTTACTTGTAAATATGGCCTACAAGTCATGCCTTTTCTTGTTACTCTCATTGTACATTCTCTTCTCACCTTACTCCCCTCGAATGTGACTGGAGGTTTCTATTATTGATGTAATGGTACATTATGGGATCATCCAAGGTGGTATGTCCTAGGAGATGACAACAAAAGGGCAACCAAGAAAGGAGGAGAAGGAGCTTATGAAGACCCTTTTCTTCTCTTAGGCTTTTATGATATTCTGATTGGCTTGAGAATATCGCATTGTTTGGGCTATAACCATGTCACATTTACTTTCTTGTCAGCTTGAGATTGATGTTTTATATTTTTATGTAATGTATGTATAAGACAACCAGAGATAACAAATTGGTGAAATCAAAAGGAAAAATCCCTCAAATAAATATTAAGTCATTAAATGTGATGCCTTCCAAATGTTGGTACTCATCAAGACTTTGATCAACATTCGGTGGGTTTGCCAAAGCAAAGCACCTATGTTCATCTTGGTCAGGCGAAATGGGATAATAGTGATATCGAAATTGCTAACTTTGGGTCCGACTTAACTAAGTCATCCTAATAGGATTGGGGACAAAGAGGCATAGAGTTGGGCTTAAGTTCATGAGATGAGCTTGGATATGTGTTGTTCACCCAACTATCCAAGAGTTGCATGATATGCAATTAGCAAGGAGTTGCTCACCTAAATAACTGTAACTTGAGAGAAAAGCCAAAGCTGACTCAGGTTGTGGTGAAATATGGATCTTGGGCCACTAGAATACCTTAGCGCGGAGGCCTTCTGAAATAATATCAAGGGTTATTATTTTGAGGAAAATAGTGGGAGTATCATTTAATAAAAGTCCTTATTGAAGGAATTAAAATACATGACTCTTACAATGCATATTTACTGTTGTAGATAACCATGACACAAAACACAACGACACTTTCATTGTGATCAATCCTTGAGAAGGAAAAATTGAATGGGACCAACTTTCTCAAATCATACAAAAACTTAATGATAGTCCTTAAGCAAGAGAGAAAGGCTTATGTGGTAAAACAGCCCATTCCGAATGAGCCTACTACGACTGCTCCAAGAGCTGAAAGGGATGCTCACAAGAGGCATTCTGATGATGCTTTGGACGTTGCTTGCCTCATGCTTATTACCATGGAATCGAAGCTTCAAAAGCAACATGAAAACATGGCGGAGTTCGATATGATCGAACATCTCAAAATGCTCTTCTAATAGCAAGCTAGGCATGAGAGGTTTGAGACCTCTAAGGCATTGTTTCAGTGTAAAATGTCAGAAATAAGTCCCGTGGGTCCTTATGTGCTCAAGATGATTGGGTACATTAAGAATCTTGAAAGTTTAGGATTTGCTCTTTAAAAAAAGTTGGCTATTGATGTAGTCTTGCAATCATTCCCTGAAAGCTACAGTCGGTTCATCATGAACTGTACCATGAACGACCTTGACAAGTCCGTCCCTGAATTGGTCAACATGTTGACAACTGCTAAGCAAAACCTTAAGAAGGCTAAGCCAATTTTGATGGTTCAAAAGGGCAAGGGAAAGGGAAAAGCCAACAAGAAGAACGATAAAGCTAAAGGAAAGTCCAATTCTAATTCTTCTTCAGCTGCACTAAAACCAAAGGGTGGTGTGGCAAAGAAAGAGGAGTGCTTCCATTGTAAGCAACTTGGACACTAGAAGCACAACTACAAGTTCTATCTTGAAGATCTTACTAACAAGAAGGGAAGTAAGACTTCCACTTCAGGTATTCTTATTAGAAAGACTAACTTTTCTACTTCTTCATCTTGGGTATTGGTTACTGGATGTGGATCTCACATTTGAGCAAATGTACAGGATCTAAGTAGGAGTAGAAGATTGGCCCGAGGTGAAGTGGACCTACGTGTTGGAAATGGAGCAAGGGTTGCTGCCTTTGCCATAGGGACTTATGTTCTCACTTTACCTAGTGGATTAGTTTTAGAATTAGGCAACTACTACTCTATGCCTACTATTAGTAGAAATTTTATTTCTATTTCTTGCTTCGACAAGAAAGGTTTTTCATTTATAATAAAGGATAAATGTTGTCCTATTTATTTGAATTAAATATCTTACGGTAGTGCTCAACTTAGCAATCAGTTGTATGTTCTAGAACTCAAAAAACCAATCTATAATATGAATACCAAGAAGGTCAGATTGAATGATTCAAACTCAACTTATCTCTAGCACTATCGTTTGGGCGATATAAACGAGACTTGCATATCCAAGCTCCATAAGGATGGACTCTTAGACTTATTTGATTTTGAATCATATGAGACATGTGAGTCATGTTTGTTGGGCAAGATGACCAAAGCCCCATTCACAGGGCAAATTGAAGGGGTTAATGACTTACTAGGACTCATACATAGTAATGTATGTGGCCTTATGTCTACATATGCTAGAGGAGGCTTCCAATGCTTCATTACCATTACTGATGACTTTAGTTGATATGGCTATGTGTATCTCATGAGACACAAGTCAGAATCCTTTAAAAAGTTCAAAGAATTTAAGAATGAAGTAGAGAATTAACTTGGGAAGAATATCAAAGTACTTCAATCATATCTAGGTGGAGAGTTCATAGATCGAGAATTCCTTGGCTACCTAAAGGAGTATGGTATAGTATCACAACTCATTCCACTTAGTACACCTCAATGGAATGGTGTACAAAAAGGAGAAATCAAACTCTGTTAGACATGGTTTGATCTATGATGAGTAAAGCTGACCTTCCAAACTCCTTTTGGGGACATGCTCTAGAGAAAGCCACTTTTACACTAAATTGAGTTCCATCTAAAACGGTTCAGAAGACACCATATGAGATATGGAGTTGGAGGCATCCCAATTTGTCTTTTATCAAGATTTGGGGTTGTGATGCTTATGTGAAATGTCTATCCACTAACAAACTAGGGTCCAAATCTCATAAATGCCTTTTTATTGGGTATCCCAAATAAACAAAGGGTTACTATTTCTACAATCCTTCTAAGTAAAAAGTGTTTGTTGCTCGAACTGGTGTCTTTCTAGAGAAAGAGTTTATCTCTAAAGGAACAAGTAAGAGGAAAGTAAAACTTGAAGAAATTGAATAACAACAAGGGGACATTGAACCTTAAATGGAACCTGAGCAAACACCACAAGATGTTGTGGTTCAAGAGTTTGTTCCTATACACATAGCCCAGGTAGGTCTAGTAGGATTTGGTGTGAGCCTGAGAGATATGGATTTCTCGTGACTCACACTGGCAATGTGATGCCCATGGTTCCAGATAAGCCCACAACTTACCAACAAGCTATGTCGAGGCCTGACTCTAAGAAGTGGCTAATGGCCATGAAATCTGAGATGGATTCCATGTATTTAAACCAAGTATGGACGTTGGTTGATTCACTTGAAGGGGTCAAACCTAGAGAATGCAAATGGGTTTTCAAGAAGAAAATTGACATGGATGGTAATGTGATTACCTTTAAGGGACAACTGGTTGCAAAAGGTTTCAAACAAATTCATGGTATTGACTAAGATGAAACTTTTTCACCAGTTGCCGTGCTTAAATCCATCCAAATTTTGTTGGCTATTGCTGCACACTACAATTATGAGATATGGTAACTGGATCTCAAAACCACATTCCTAAATGGAAAGTTACTTGAGGATTTGTACATGACATAGCCTGAGGGTTTTTTCACTCCTGAGAATGCCAGTAAAGTGTGCAAGTTGCAAAGGTCCAATTATGGACTGAAGCAAGCTTTTCGAAGTTAGAATCATCATTTTGATGAAGCAATCAAAGAGTTTGGTTTTGTCAAAAATGAAGATGAACCTTGTTACTACAAGAAGGTTAGTGGGAGCGCTATTGTCTTCTTTGTGTTGTATGTAGATGACATACTACTCATCGGTATTGACTTTTGTTACCACCTCAATAAATGGGAAAATTATAGTATAAAGGCATAATGGTTATAAACCATTATATATCATAATTTTCACCATAATGAATGAAATGTGAATGGTAAAATGAGTAATCTACACCTCCTTAAATGATTACAATGGTTACTTGGTACTAAAGGAAGCCCTAGAGGATTGCTTGTTTTACAAGTAATTATGGGTCTTATTGCAAGATTTCAAGACTTGGGTACTCAATCACACAACTCTAAAAGAGAGATTTTGGAAGGATTTGAATGCTATGGATGAAATTTTTGGAGGCAAATTACATAAAGGAAACAAAAGCTATGATTCAAGAACCTAGGACAACTAGGTGTACAATTGTTCCCAAAGATAACTTAAGGATGGGATGACTTTTGACAAGAGTCAAGGATGGCAACTTCTATGATTATCCCAGCCTTTTATTTCCAGTTTCTACTGTCAAAAAGGTGGGCTAAAGATTAGACAAAAGTCCTTGCTTAAATCATACTTATAGTGACCTAAGTGAAGGTTAAGGTTAAACTAACTAAATCAAGTAAAATATATTGATTTCTTGCCTTTCCAGGGTCATTTTGGCCATAACTAGCCATAGCCTCCTTCCTTAGATCCTCCATAAGCCTCCATTGACACCACAACTCAAGCTCTCAAGAAATAAAAAAGGAAGGCAATCGGATACGCCAAGAACAAGAAAAACCTAATTTTTTGGTTTATTGTGTATCTCTTGAAGATTTCAGCTTTCACAGCTTAGGTAAGGGTTTTATCTGCATGTTTCATTATTGTTTGCTATCTTCAGATCATGATCAAGCATCCATGAAGCTAAGACCATTCTTGGAAGAGAGCAAAATGCTCAAGGAACGAAGTATGGGTTAAGAAGGACTGCATGAACAAGGTTCCAACCTTACTGTTTTTCATGCACTAAGATGGCAGTGTTTACAGGGGTTTGTAGAGTCCAAGTTAGTACTAAATAAGACCAATTAACCTTCTAATACCAATCATTAGCTTAAGGAGGGCTTCCATAGTGATTATATATTTTTTATTTGATTTTTTATGGACTAACCCTAAGGATGTATTGCTGCCAGCATTGCATTTGATTGTGTTCTGTTTGTTTGTGCATTTGGATGGACATGTTTCTGGTATATGTTCTTTTTTTTTGTGTTTTTTGTCTTTTGATTTCAGGTATGTTGCTTGGAATTCAAGTTTCTAATGATAAGCCCTTACTAAGTTTCATCAAGAGACTTACCCCCTTTATATCCATTTCAGGTCCAGCAGAAAGACCACATTCAAACTGACCATTATCGTTTGAGTTTCGATCTGAAATTTCAAGTACATTAACTTACATGTGTCTAGTTATGATCTGGAAATTTTGGTAATTTTAGGAGCACATTTTGTATTTTTAGTGATGGTGCTTATTGTGTTATGCAGCAGCTGTCCAGCATCCTGCTTCTGGTGTCCATTGCTTCTCAGGCACTCCTGCAACTTAGCGTGCCTATTTAGCTGGGTTAAACAAATTATGTAGTGCATGTATGCATGTACATGTAATGCAAGTGAAGTTTGGACAATGTATGTGAACATTTGTGGGCTGTTTTGCTATGTATGAGGATCCTATGCACAAGCTGCCTAAGTTTGCAATATTGGCTGCTTGTTTGTAGATTTTGGTATTGGCTATGTAAAGATGTTAGCTGCAAGGGAATGTAATTCCTAGGTGTCTTGGACATGTATGGAATAGCCTTGAGGGTTTACCCCTTGTGAATGAAGTGTTTTCATGCTTATAAAATTTTGTATGGGCAAAGTGGCCATAAAGTGATCAGAATTTTAACCCTGCACTCTATGCCCCATAACACCCTGTGTAGACTGAATACTGGCATAAAAGTTTGATCACCTCTACATCACATCTATAGGTTTATCTGGAATTTTGAATTTCTGGATTTGGAACCCTGTAGCCAAAGTTATGACATTGCAAAATTGGCTAAGTTACTGTTCATTTGGTCACAATTTTGTAACCAACTTAAAAAATCCATAACTTGGTCCATAGGTAGGCTATTAATGTAAAAAAAAAAATTCACGGTGTTTCCTAAACCTCTACTTCATAATGGAGGAAATAAAATAAGGGGTTACATGTCTAGAATGATAGAGTTTATTAGAGGAAGTTTGGGGGCATTGGCTGGAATTTTTGAACCTAGTACGAATGCTTAATGTGTGGAAGCCAAAACTAAGACTTGTGCT
The DNA here is from genome assembly GCA_000696445.1 of Aquilaria agallochum. Taxonomy (NCBI): domain Eukaryota; kingdom Viridiplantae; phylum Streptophyta; class Magnoliopsida; order Malvales; family Thymelaeaceae; genus Aquilaria; species Aquilaria agallochum. Next base: position 13,839 of record KK902896.1, on the reverse strand, counting down.
AGTTTTTCCTTCTTATCTGGCATAGTGTGCATATATGTAAATATGTGTGTTATGGTTAGACCAGTATACATATATTTACATAGTGCTCAAGAGGGTCACTTGAGTATGTACACTAGGGGTGTTGTTCTGGTGACCTGCAAGACACACTAATCCTGGGAGTTTAAGTTTTGGCACCATAACTGGATTACCACAAAGTGGGTAACAGATGTTGGTATCAAAGCATGGTTTACACATGGACATAGCATATAGTTGTATTCGCATGCTAGCTACATACATGAACTTAGTGTGGTCAGCTGCTAGTGTGAAGTACCATTAAAATACCTAAGATCTTTATTTGTACTCTATGATGAATCATGAATAGGAAGTAAACATGGTTGCCACAAGGAGAGGGGAACCACCCCTAAAGCCTCATACTGAAATGGGGAATCAGGGCTAACAAGGGGCACTAAACCCTAAAGTGCCACAGATTTGGTTGGAGCTTCAGAGGAACATAGCTCTAATCAATGATTGATACAAGGAACCTTTTTCCTCTCCTGAAAGCTTTTTCAGATCAGGATCTGTCTCCTGTGCCTTTCTGGCTTCTTCAATCCATCCAGACTGAATTGTCAATGTGTAAATTTGGGCTTCTTCCCACTTATGCCATAGGCAGAGCAAACTATTCTACTCATCATGATCAGCTATTGACCCTCCTTTCAAAAGTCATGTGTACTTCCCACTCAAGGCATCTGCTACTGGATTGCCTTTGCCCTCTACGTACTCTATGTTGTAGTCCTCTCCTTGATGTACTTTAACCATCTCCTTAGGTAGAGCACCAGAAGCTAGCTTGTTACAACCCTAGTTCAAATACCTTGATTAAAGATGAATTGGTAAGATCAAGTAAGTTATCTAAAGGATAGATAGTTCCTATTTTAATTTGGAACCTAAGTATCACTAGGGGCAAAATGGTAATTTTGTACCCCAACATGATAAGATTGGTATTTAAGCTCATAAGTTGATCTTTTAGACCTAAGTGACAAGAAACCAAAGAGTTGGATGGAATTGTGAAGTTTTAAGACACTATTTGAACATGGGGTATTTTTGGGAAAACTAAAGAAGTTGAAGGGCTCAAGTGAGAAGTTGGCTATTTAAGCCATTTTTGAACCATTTTCAGCCACTATTCATCTTCTTCCACCTTATAAACCCGTAGCTCTCCTCATTCTCTCAAATTCCATAGCCAAATCTCGCCTGAAACCTTAATTCATGGTTGAAATCAAAGTTTCATGAAGAACCCAAGTGGAAAAGAGCTTGTTTTTGCATGGGTTGCTTGGTTTGAGCTCCAAATCATTTTTTTGACCTAGGTAAGCACTAAATTCGGTTGGGACATGTTGTTCTTTGACTATTCTTGGTTTCTTGAGCTTCCATGAGCTTGGTTCTAGTTAGAATGAGCTTGAAGTACTACCTAATAAGCTGAATTTGCTTGGAACCATAGGAAACATTAGTGGAGCTTTGCGTTTAAAGCTCAAAGATTTTGGTGCTTGATTCTTGCTAGTTCTTATGTAACTGAGGTAAGGGATTTATGATTCAAGCATATTTGATGCCATTTCCAGCTTGTTTGCTTGTTAAATTCAAGTAATTTCTTGAATGGCGTTAGTTGGTGGATGGTAATGAACATGTTGGACTAGGGACTTTCCAAGGATTTGTGTGGTGTTTATGGACACAATAGGATTGGTTTGAAGGGTGCATTCTGGTCTCTGCAATGTGTACTACATGTATGTGAAGTTTGAAGGCTATCCATGCATGTTTGATATGTTTGGAAAGTGTTCAAAGGTCATAGCAGCAAAATGGGGAGTTTCTGGGCATTTCATAGGTTTGGCAACACGTCACCAATCCATATGAGTCCCCATGATGCATCACCAATACCTCAGAAATTCGCGGAACGTCAACAACTGTGGTGACGCATCGCCACCACAGAATTGACACCCGGTTTTGTTTTCCTCATAACTTTTCACACGGGTGTCCGATTGAGGTGATTCAAGATTCCACATGAAGCGAAGAAGGAGTAATATTACCCCCATGCTTTAAAGACACTTAATGGTTCAGTTTTAAAGTTCTTTTAACTCAAAGTGAAGGAAAGTTTTAAAGGAAAATATGGCCATAATAGAGCACCGTAAGTGGGTGCAAGGTTTAGTACCATCAGAGGCCTAGTTAAGACTTTGAATTTGAAGCTTCGATGTGGAAACAATAGTGCACCTAGTTGGGGTTCCAAAGAACCTAGTACATGAGTCCAATCGTGATCATTACCACTCCACTAGCGTGAACCAAGTAATGGTGGATAGGGGAGCACCATGGATGAAGGCTTAGTGCACTTGTTGCCTAGCCAAGCCGTGCCTTGAGATATAAGTCAAAGCCTAGTACATCCTTGGTAAGTTAAATGGGTGGAGGCAAAGTACACAAGTGACCTAGTTAAGTCTAATGACTTGAGGCACTATGTGGAGGCCTAGTACACCTAATGGATTTCTTACAGCGTAAGCAAGGAGCATCCACCATGTTCACTTGTACAACAAGAAAGGGAAGGCTACATTATTGTATCAGGCAGTAGGCTAAGGCTTACTAGGAGCAAGGTAGTGGCTAGAACTCACTAGGCACAGAGTGGCGCCCCGTGAGGAGGACTACGATGAGGAGAGATCTCAATTATATGCGCATATATAGGACCCTCAGGCTGTATAAGCTCATGGCACAGGATACATATGTTCTCATATGTTGAGTGCTCAGGATTTTTCTTGCAAGTTGAAGACCCCTTGCTGAGAATCTTTGAGTCTTACTCCCTTACTTTTTGTTGTGCAGTTTTGGTCGTCGTTGAGCCAGCAACCATTGACAGTTGTTGAGCTAGGCTTGTGAGCAGGTATTTAGTTTATTTGAATCTTTATGATTCTAGTTTATGGGTTGCTTATTGGTTAAGTTATTGTATTAACTACAATTGTCTTTTTGGCCTATAGAGGCTAGTGAAGCACAAGGGAGGGCTTGCGAAGCTTGCCACTAGCAGTTTGCTCTATGGTGGAAGCTTAGTTCTAGATCTCAGTGTAGTCATTCAGTGTATAGTTCTCATACACTACGTTGCCTCCAATGGTCATGTTGAGTATTTTAATCTAGAGTCGCTTTTGGGTGCAAGCATAGTCTACTCTTGTTTGGATGCTTGCACACAATTGATTATGCATAGTTAAATCCACTTAAATGCATTGACAGTTTTGATATTTTTTTTCTTAAATTATGCCATAGCAATGTTTCAAGCACCATTTATTTATTCTATTAATCAGGTCAAAGCATAAACTCATGCATGAGTGCATAGTAGGATTAAATAACTAGAAGCATAAAGGTTTTAACTAATGCGCATATAATCAATTAGCCAATTGCGACTAATGTGGGACAAGCTCCCACAGGCTTCCTGGGCAGGCCCAAAAGGGTTGTGTCAGTTTTTGGTATTAGAGCTTTGGTCATAGTTATTGGATGCTAGTTACTGAGATCTAGTGGTTTGTCCTTGTGCGAAGGTAGTTAGTACTAACCAACATCTGTTAGTTGTCGTCTTGCTTTGGCTGTAGGTTGCAATGGTGGAACTGGGTCAGGTTTGCTTTCAAATGCTAAGGTCCAAGAAGGGATCCAAGCAAAGTAGTGTGGCAACATTGGGTAGTTGGTTTATCTTGCTAAAAGGTACGGCAACACCTTGGTACAAGTAGTCAGGATGTGACCACCACCCTAGGAAGTTATTTTGGGCCTCATTCATGAGGTAGGCTATGTAGAAGGATACGGAATCTCCTAAGGTCAGGAGTACAACCAGGCTAATTGGATTACTGTAGACGTTCCATAACTTGAACCCACTAACTTGAATGGGTTAGGACACGCTAAAGAAACCTGAGGATGCACTGACCTAAGTGGTAAGCACTTGGTCATGTGGGCTACAAGGCAATAAAGGGTAGCACTCTTGTACTTTTCTATCAAGGGTATGAGCTTGAGGATAAGTTTCCCATGGCCTTGAGCTAGTATATGAGGGCGTTGGACAATCTTTGAGGTGAGCACTAGTAAGTGGTGCAGGATGTAGTAGCTCTTGGAAGAGAGTTAGATGAGTTGAAGGCATGAGACTATGAGGTAGAGGTTGGCTCATCTGACCTAGTAAGAGCAAGGGTAACATACCTATAGTGCAAAAGTTGACTTGAGGCCAAGGAATAATAGTGGACTATAAGGTGAAGGGCAAGGCCTAGAAGTGTAAAGAGTGTATCACTCTTAACTTATGCCAAAGAAGTGTTTCCAGTAGTCCCAGTGGTCATCGGACTAGTTTCATTTTTTGCCTTGGTTAAGTTAACACTAGCCTAGGAAGCTTATCCCTAATAGCTGTTGCCACAAAGAGTTCAGCTAGTACACCAGAGCAATAGTTGAAGTTTTGCTTGGCTAGTCAAGTGGTCAAAGTTGGCAGTCACTAGCCAGATGTGAAAGGTAGCCATAGTGAACTCGCGGGCAGTGCATAGCTAGTGTAAGGTATGTTTTTAAACTCTCACTAGTACTCTAGTTACTCTATTGGAGTTTTGGCATCAGTTTACTGGCTTAGTTTTTTTTTGCATGTTGGGTAGTTGTTTTGAGTATTGTTAAGGGCTAACGCAAATGCATTAAGACCAACGGATGCACCAAGTATTGGGTTAGTACCTGACAGCCTAAGACCCACTTGCTAATGCATGAAATCACAAAAGTAGAGGCCTAAATGCCTTAGATTGGAAATGTTCCAGTGTCCCATAGGTAATCTTCTTGCAAGAGTTTGTTTAGTGGCCTAGTTGTTAATGAATGATTGGCTAGTCGAATGGATGATTTCCTTATTGGGTTTCGAGAGCCAAAGAGTGCAGCGGAATTTAACCGAAACCCTTCAGGATCCAAGTGAAATGGGGTAAACCGGGTGTTTGAAAATTTCATACCTAATTTTCGGTTGAGATATCTCACTCAACTGTAGAGTCGAATCACAAAACTTGAACAGTTGACGTGTTCAGGCTCTCTATGGTATCCACACGAGCCTCTCGGGATCACCACGCTTCCACCACGTCCCGGCAGATGCGTTTCTCTTGCGCTCGCAGTGCTAGCATGCGTCTTCCAAGAAATTGCAAGAGAAGAGTGTGGTTGTCCTTTTGGGAGGCTAGGGCAAGGAGACCTGCGAATTTTTCACTAGAAGTTGTATTTATAGTGAGACTCAACTTTTAGGCCTAATGGGTTTCAAAGCCCTAATCCAATTAGGCTTTAATTTCGGGCTTAATAATGGCTCAACTATTAGGCCCATTATTAATACAAAATTATTGTGAAACCAAAACCCAAATTGTTAGCCATGCACTCTAATGATCCAAATAGCTCTATATGTGCAACCCAATAGGCTCTTGCCACGTTGGCAATGAGCATAAATCACATTTATGATCATAAGCAATGAACGGTGTCTAGCAACACATCATTACTACCCAAGCGACAAGATTGTCAGTGATTCGACTAAACCTTTATGATCATCACCGATATATGCCATTGTCCCTTTGTCCAAGATATCAAGACTAAGCACGAGACATGGAATGTGTCACTCTCGTATAGCCCAATATTGGGTTTCTTGATTACTGAGTAGATTAACTTAAGCTGATGACATTGATATCGTATATCAACTCATCCAAGCTTGGCCATGCATTTTTCTATGTCATACTCTATCAAGGGGCCCGAAGATATCACTCCTGTTACATAGGAGGGACAAATCCCATCTTGATCATACAAATCCCTCCGCATGATATGTGACATACCCAATGACCTCCTTCAAGTTCACTCAGTTACGAGCAACAAAGGAAAGTATCAAAGTATGTGACTCACATGTAGGGAACCTTGATGATCTTAGGTCGAAGGACTACATATACCATGATCACTATGAGAATCACTTATGACACTCATATAACGATCCATGTAGTGTTCTCATGGTGGGTCGGTCCAGTACACAAGTTCTCCAACTTGTACCCATATGTAGACTACATATCTCATATTAGTCTCCACATATGCTAGTCGTTATGTATTATTGCAACCTACTCNATATCAACTCATCCGAGCATGGCCATGCATTTTTCTAAGTCTTACTCTATCAAGGGGCCCGAAGATATCACTCCTGTTACATAGGAGGGACAAATCCCATCTTGATCATACAAATCCCTCCGCATGATATGTGACATACCCAATGACCTCCTTCAAGTTCACTCAGTTACGAGCAACAAAGGAAAGTATCAAAGTATGTGACTCACATGTAGGGAACCTTGATGATCTTAGGTCGAAGGACTACATATACCATGATCACTATGAGAATCACTTATGACACTCATATAACGATCCATGTAGTGTTCTCATGGTGGGTCGGTCCAGTACACAAGTTCTCCAACTTGTACCCATATGTAGACTACATATCTCATATTAGTCTCCACATATGCTAGTCGTTATGTATTATTGCAACCTACTCCATAATAATACTAGACCAGGGACATTTAACAATATCATTATTCTAGGGTTACAATGATGTTTATTAAGTTACACAGAAACAAAACAACAAACATAATTACTGGATTAATGCCTTAATAAAATATCATGACTCAATGTGCAAAAATACAATCATGTCATGATTGGCTTTTGGGCACAACACTAACATTCCTTAGAGTCATCAACCAAATGAGCAATTTTGTCTGATACCGCAAAGGTAAGTAGGTAAATTTTTATTTAGTTTCTAACCAGTAAAGGTAGGAGGTGATCATGCAAAGAAGAAAGGAACAAGGAATTCATCCAGGGGTAAACAGATGGATAGGCTTGTTCATCCGTTAGCTATATATACCCTAGGGTTGACTAAGTAAGAGTGGAACCATTGCTAAGGTTCGGCTTGACTACCTGAAGGCAATAAGAGGACCCAAGCAATAGGAAGGACTGCCATGGGCCGGTGGATAGCGGATGACTTGAGCTCATCACCCCATGGTTAAGTGGAGTCAAGGGACACTAAACTGATTCATTGAAAAAGAGAGACTCGACTAGTGAAACTAATTGAGTAGGTAAGGCACAAAATCTTAAGTGGACCTAAGGACATTATGGTGATCACTTGATGTTTATGTTAGTGCAAGTAAGCTAGTGGAACATTGAAGTATCAATTTGGAATGCCTAAGTGATTCCAGAAAGAGGATACTTTGCTTTAACCCTGCGGGGTAGTGTCCGAGGAGCACCTATGAAAGAGAAAAAGTTCACTATGTCTAGTTAAGAGGTGACTCACAAGTGGCCGCAAGGTGAACTAATCTCCCACCTAGTTGAGTGTTATACTCAATAATCAAAGTGCCAAGTACAGTATAGGTACAGTTCTGCTCAAGCATCTATTTTATGGCTCAAGCAATTGTCGTGACCAGGAAAGTAGAGAAAAGTTAACAGTTTGAAGCCTAGTCAATGAGGTTATTAGTTGAGCTAGTTAATGCCTAGAGTTAGAGCATTTCATGTGACCCTAGTGCCTTTAAAAAGAAGGGCTCATGATCTATGAGATTGTTTAAGGGCTACCAAGTGTACTGAGGACACACTCGAGGAGTTAATTCGAAGTGTGTAGGGTATTGAGCTTAGAGTATAAGAAATTGAAGGGACTAAGTGTGTAGGCTTCAAGCACCTAGAATACTCTGAGTAAAGCGGCTGAAGCATCAAGACATTCGACTTGGGTAGCCTATCGATAGTTAATTTGCTAAGTGCTAGGTGGCATGAGCTAAGAAGATACGGATAAGGCCCAAAGGCTGCTAGCTGCTTGGAAGTCTTAGCACTCATGCCAGAGAGATTTTCTCTTGTGGGCATATGGGTGTAAGAGGCTTCAGAGTAGCAAAAATGGTAGGATGATGATGCTTGGGTGGTGCATGGGTACCTTGCCCAGTGCACTGGCATACATGATGCATAGGGACAATTCAAGGGGAGCATTTAAAGACTCGTACTCTAAGGTGGGCTGGGACTTGTAACTCTTAGTATTTCACTTATTCAAAGAAGCCCTAGAGTATAGTGGAGCTTGGAGTGGAGTATGTCTTAAGGGTGCTAGTGGAATATATGCCAAGGCTATAGAACACCAATGCCACACTTAGCCTAGTAGAGGTTAGGAGATGTTGGGTACCAAATCCTTGAGTAAGGAATTAATAGTGTAAGAGTTAGTGGACAAGTAAAATACTTGTTAAGCTAGCTTACACTAAGGGATTTGGTATCTGATGCTGGGTGTTGAACCTAGGGTGGAACATTTTCTAGTTTGAGCGTTAACGGAAAAATTTTAACTTATTAAGTTAGCTTACACTAGTGGGTTTTGGCACAGAGGAATGAAGGAAGGAAGTCTGTTGTTGCTGAACTTTTAGTAATACCCTAACAGTGTAAGGGTAGTGGACAGGTTTTTAAAAGCATGTTAAGCTATCTTACACTACAGGACTCAGCAGAGAGGTTGTGGTGGAAGATTCGTGATCACTGGACTTGTTGGGACAGCTTGAAGTAGTCTGTTATCCATTAACAGTATTGTGTGCTAAAGGTAAGGAGAGGACATGCCATAGTCTTCAAGAGCAACATTGTACTAATTTGTCTAGGCTGAGCAAGGTCAGACTAAGGTGGAGAGAATCATGAACAACAATCAAACTATGATTGGGAGTAAGCAAAAAGGAATGGCATTAGCCATAGTACTATACAAGACAAGGCCTAACTTAAGTGCCTAAGCACGTTAGCTAAATGCATCGAGTAGTCTCTCACCAAGTGGGTTGTTGTATGACTGACATCCCTTAGTAGGTTTGATCGGGATATGTTGGCAATGTATCCTAGAATAATGACTCAAGGTGGAGAGATTGAATTTGGAGGACCAAATTCTCCAAGGTGGGCAGAATCTTATAGCCTTCATAGCGGAACGCTTGGTGGGTAAGGTAAGTTCATAAATCCCTAGTTCAAATACCTTATTTAAAGGTGAATTATTGAGATCAAGTAAGTTATCTAAAGGATAGATGGTTCCTAGTTTAATTTGGAACCTAAGTGTCACTAGGGGCAAAATGGTAATTTTTTACCCCGACATGATAAGATTGGTATTTAAGCTGATAAGTTGATCTTTTGGACCTAAGTGACAAGAAACCAAAGAGTTGGATGAAATTGTGAAGTTTTGAGAGACTATTTGAACATGGGGTCTTTTTGGCAAAACTAAAGAAGTTGAAGGGCTCAAGTGAGAAGTTGGCTATTTAAGCCATTTTTTAACCATTTTCAGCCACTATTCATCTTTTTCCTCCTTTCACAGCTCTCCTTATTCTCTCAAATTCCATAGCCAAATCTCACCTGAAACCTCAATTCTTGGTTGAAATCAAAGTTTCATGAAGAACCAAGTGGAAAAGAGCTTGTTTTTGCATGGGTTGCTTGGTTTGAGCTTGAAATCACATTTTTGAGCTAGGTAAGCTCTAAATTTAGCTGGGACTTGTTGTTCTTTGATTGTTCTTGGTTTCTTGAGCTTCCATGAGCTTGGTTCTAGTTAGAATGAGCTTGAATTGGTACCTTATAAGTTGAATTTGCTTGGAACCATAGGAAACATTAGTGGAGCTTTGTGTTTGAAGCTTGAAGCTTTTGGTGCTTGATTCTTGCTAGTTCTTATGTAACTGAGGTAAGGGATTTATGATTCAAGCATATTTGATGCCATTTCCAGCTTGTTTGCTTGTTAAATTCAAGAAATTTCATAAATGGCATTAGTTGGTGGATGGTAATGAACATGTTGGACAAGGGACTTTCCAAGGATTTGTGTCGTGTTTATGGACACCATAGGATTGGTTTGAATGGTTTATTGTGGTCTCTGTAATGTTTACTACATGTATGTGAAGTTTGAAGGCTATCCATGCATGTTTGATATATTTGGAAAGTGTTCAAAGGTCATACAGCAAAATGGGGAGTTTTTTGGGCATTTCACAGGTTTGGTGAGATGTCGCCAATCCATACGAGTCCCCATGACACATCACCAATACCTCAGAAATTGGTAGAATGTCGAGAACTATGGCGACGTGTCGCCACCACAGCATTGAAACCTGGTTTTGTTTTCCTCATAACTTTTCACTCGGGTGTCCGATTGAGGTGATTCAAGATTCCACGTGAAGCTAAGAGGGAGTACTATCACCCCCATATTATAAAGACACTTAAAATGGTTTAGTTTTAAATTTATGTTAACTCAAATTAAAGGTAAGTTTTAAAGGAAAATATGGCCACAATACAGCACCATAAGTGGGTGCAAGGTTTAGTACCATTAGAAGCCTAGTTATGTTATAGACCTCCTAGTAGTCAGCACTCCTGAGAGAGGTAAAATGTTCTAAATTAAGTTTAGAACTTTAATTTTAAGTTTACAAAGCTAGAATAAAGGAGTTACAAAAATTCACTAAGTTCCAAGGAGGTTTAAGCACTAGATGAGGAGCAGGGGAAAAATAGTAATTTTGCATCCTGACTAACCGGGTGGGGTTGCGAGTGTTTTAAGTTAAGTTTTGTAACCTAACCTTTAACCTTAACTCAAACTTGAAACAATAACAAGAACTAATCAAGAAATGAGCATGTGTTAAAAGATGGGGGTTTATGTGTTTAAGGGTTGTAACTTGGATGGCTTAAGGGGTTGAATGAGTGTTTAAGAAGGGAAAGGTGGCTAATGGGTGCCATAACCACGTTTTCCCCTCTCAAGCCCTCATTTCTCTCTCAATTCAAGCTAGAAATCAAGTGATCTTGATTCCTAGAGTTACCATCCCAGGATACCAACCAAGAGGAACTTGTTTCAAGCTAGAAAACAAGGTTTGGAGGCTTGGAAGCATGATTTCTCTACTCCCCTATTTTTGATACGTGGTAAGCATGGTGTTCTTGGTTAATTCTATGTTATTTGAGTGATTTGAGGCTTGGGTTTTGGTTAGAGAGGAAGATTGTGATGTTTGGTGCTTTGGTTTTGATTGGAACTTAGGTGAGGATTTCTTGCACTTGGTTGCTTGAAAAGAGGAGTGATTCTAGCTTTTATCTTGGAGTTGAGGTAAGGGAGTAGTGTTTTTAAGCTTGAACAATGCTTGTGGCTTGAGTTTGTGGTAAGAAATTGATGGAAATTAGCCATAGCATTGAGTATGAGTTTTGGTTTAATTATGGTGAACTATGAGGTTTGAGGAAGATTTGATGATGTTATAGAGCATCATTGATGGCATTGTGATAGTTGGTTATGTTCCTTGCAACTTGAACTATGTGTGTGTGAAGTTTGGTGGCTTTTTATGATGTTTGATATGTGTACTAAGTAGCCAAAGGTCATAGCAGCAAAATGCGTGTGAATTCTGAAGTTTTGCATATTGGCGACACGTCGCCAAGAGGTACCCATAATTGGTGACGCGTCGCCAATTGAAAAAAGGTTCACAAAACGTCGACAACTGGGGCGACGCGTCGCCAAGGCAGCATTGGAGACCCGATTTTGTTTTTAGCATAACTTTTTGCTCGGGTGTCCGATTGAGGTGATTCAAGGTTCCATGCGAAGCTAAGAGGGAGTACTATCACTTCAAAGTTTTAGAAACACCTGAAATGCCCCAAATTTAATTTTTTTTTAAATCAAAATGAGGGTAATTTTTAAAGGTAGAATTTGCACATTTTGCTAGGATGATTGAGGTGTGTCCCAAGGGGGTCCTTTAGGTACGTTAGGCCTCAAGTAAGTGATGGGCTTTAGGAGCCACATAGCGCAGTGAAATTTAACCGAAACCCTCCAGGATCCAAGTGAAACAGGGTAAACCGGGTGTTCAAAAATTTTCATACCTAATTTTCGGTTGAGATCTCTCACTCAACTGTAGAGTCGAATCACAAAACCTGAATAGTTGACGTGTTTAGGCTCTCTATGGTATCCACACGAGCCTATCGGGATCACCACACTTCCACCGCGTCCCGGCAGATGCGTTTCTCTTGTGCTTGCAGTGCTAGCTTGGGTCCTCCAAGGAATTGCAAGAGAAGAGTGTGGCTGTCCTTTTGGGAGGCTAGGGCAAGGAGACTTGAGAATTTCTCACTAGAAGTTGTATTTATAGTGAGACTCAACTTCCAGGCCTAATGGGTTTCAAAGCCCTAATCCAATTAGGATTTAATTTCGGGCTTAATAATGGCTCAACTCTTTGGCCCATTATTAATACGAAATTAAAGTGAAACCATAACCCAAATAATTAGCCCATGCATTCTAATGATCCAAATAGCTCTATGTGTGCGACCCAATAGGCTCTTGCCACATTGGCAATGATCATAAATCACATTTATGATCATAAGCAATGAGCGGTGTCTAGCAACACATCATTGCTACCCAAGTGACAAGATTGTCGATGATTCGACTAAACCTTTATGATCATCANTTTGCTGCGTAAGGGGCTTTGTCAGTGGATCAGCAATGTTGCTGTCTGTCGAAGTCCTGCATATCCTTACATCACCCCTCTCGATGATCTCCCTGATGAGATGATAGCATCGGAGTATGTGTTTGGATCGCTGGTGAGATCGAGGTTCCTTAGCCTTTGCGATTGCTCCATTGTTGTCACGATAGAGCTATATCGGGTCAGTAATGCTTGCAACCACTTCAAGTTCAGTGATGAACTTCTTGATCCAAACTGCCTCCTTCGCAGCATCAGAGGCGGCAATGTACTCAGATTCTGTTGTAGAGTCAGCTACTGTCTCTTGCTTTGAACTCTTCCAGCTGACAGTACCACCACCAACACAAAACACATAAACAGATTGTGATCTAAAATCATCCTTGTCAGATTGGAAGCTTGCATCGGTGTAACCCCTTACAACAAGCCCATCTTCACCTCCAAAGACCAGGAATGTATCCTTAGTCCTTCATAAGTACTTAAGGATGTTCTTAACAACTGTCTAGTGACTCTCACTGAGGTTTGATTGGTACCTACTCGTCATGCTCAAAGCATATGAGACATCGGGACGAGTACATATCATGGCATACATGATAGATCCAATTGCTGAGGCATATGGAATCTTACTCATGCACTCTCTCTCCTCGGTTGTACTCGGACACTGAGATCTAGAAAGAGTGATACCATGTGACATGGGCAAGAATCCTTTCTTGGAATCTTGCATGCTAAACCTCTTTAGCACCTTGTCAATATATGTACTTTGACTTAGGCCAAGAAGCTTTCTAGATCTATCTCTATAGATCCTGATGCCTAACACATAGGCTGCTTCACCCAAGTCCTTCATAGAGAAACATTTCCCTAGCCAAGTCTTCACAGACTGTAGCTCAGGAATGTCATTCCCGATGAGTAGTATGTCATCTACATACAACACCAAGAAGACAATAGCGCTCCCACTAACCTTCTTGTAGACACAAGGTTCATCTTCATTTTTGATAAAACCAAACTCTTTGATTGCATCATCAAAANGATGACCTCCTTCAAGTTCACTCAGTTACGAGCAACAAAGGAAAGTATCAAAGTATGTGACTCACATGTAGGGAACCTTGATGATCTTAGGTCGAAGGACTACATATACCATGATCACTATGAGAATCACTTATGACACTAATATAACGATCCATGTAGTGTTCTCATGGTAGGTCGGCCCAGCACACAAGTTCTCCAACTTGCACCCATATGTAGAGTACATATCTCATATAAGTCTCCACATATGCTAGTCGTTATGTATTATTGCAACCCGCTCCACAATAATACTAGACCAGGGATGTTTAAGAATATCATTATTTTGGGTTACAATTATGTTTGTTAAGTTATGTAGAAACAAAACAACAAACATAATTGTTGGATTAATGCCTTAATAAAATATCATGGCTCAATGTGCAAAAATACAATCATCTCATGATTG
>KK902895.1:28973-43379 GCA_000696445.1 Aquilaria agallochum | reverse complement strand
TATTCTCAAGCCAATGAGAATATCATAAAAGCCTAAGAAAAGAAAAAGAGTCTTCACAAGCTCATTCTCTTCCTTTCTTGGTACCTTATTGGATGAATTTTAGACATACCACCTTGGATGATCCCATAATGCACCATCACATCAATAATAGAAACCTCGAGTTACATTCGAGGGGAGTAAGGTGAGAAGAAAAGGCACAACTCGCAGGCCGTATTTATAAGTACAACCAATCAAGGGCTATAACCATGCACCATGCTTCAAACACCAATCAGCATATCATGTAAAATCGCATTCAACAAAGATGCATGCCAAATTTCGCTCGTTGATTAACCAGTTTTTATTTATGTGGCGCTTCGCATACGGCGGTCTCGCTGGTCGATCAGTGGGCAATGGTTCTGCTAACTGGTCAGCGGACGGTGTCAAGGGGAGCCGCCCTTGCGGGGGCCATGGGGGGCAGCACCCCCCGACGCAAAAAATTGTCTTACAATTGCTTAGCCTGAAATCTTCTACTTTGAGCAAGTAGGCACCCAAGACTCCTCCATTCGAACCACCAAAAATACCTTACTTTCGGTGCCCGAATAAGCCGAATCTAAACCAAGCTAGGGTTTTTGCAACTATTGCAAGAATCCTAATCCATATAGGTATCTCATACCATTCAATTTCGGGTTAATCTCATTAACCAATTAGTGTCGTTTCTTCATATTTCTCATATGTTCATTACGAGTTCTGGTTTCATGCATCATGAATCAATCTAATTAATCAAGGCAGAAAAGCAACCGAACACATAACATCATGCGATTCAACATCAATCTCGANGGCACAACACTAACAAGGGCTGCCATCGGCAGAAAGGAAAAGAAAGGCCAGGGAAATTTCGGTGATGGAGTGTGGAAACCCATCAAAAAAGCTTCCTTGGAAAGATGGGTCCACCGTCATATTTCCCCATGATGATCCGCTATTGTTCATGGCTAGAATAGGAAGCTGGGACGTCAAGAAAGTATTGCTTGATGATGGCTCAAATGCAGACATCCTATTCTCACACCTGTTACCAAGCCTGGGCATATCGAAGAGTGACCTCAAGTCCATCACTTCTCCTACTTGTGGAGTAGGACCCTCCAAGCTCCCCGTTCTCGGCTGGATTGACCTCCCCTTATTGCTGAGGGGAACTTCGGTGGACAACCAAGATGAGCTATTTGTCTCCGTAATGACAAGGTTCATCGTCATAGATGTCCCTTCATCATATAACGACATCCTGGGAAGGCAAACACAAGGGAACCTTCACATCCGCCCGGATGTGAAGTACCTGACTGTCACCTTCGCCACCAAAGATGGAGATGCTGAGATCTTCATCGACCAGATGGAGGTGAGAAAGGTATTCGTTAAGGCGAGAAAAGCTCCAGTAACAAATTGTGCACAGACTATGGTAACAAGGGATGCGCCCGCAGAAGAATCAAACGGGAAAGGAACAGAGGATTCCGAAAAAATAGAAACAGAAGTAATTGAGCTTGTCCCAGGCCGAAGTACCCGAATAGGAAAAAAATTGGCCGAAGAAGACAAGGAAATACTTGTATCTTTCCTACTATTAAATAAAGATCTGTTTGCCTACTCGCCAAAAGACATGCCAAGGGTATACCCTCGCATAATATAGCACAGCCTTAAAGTGAGCCCAGAAGCAAAGCCTGTTCGCCAAAAAAAGCAAAGCTTCTCGGCGTACAAAAATAACTTCATCAAAACTGAAGTTCAGCACTTGATAAGTGCAGGCGTAATCAAGGAGGTCAGGTACCCCGGGTGGCTAAGTAACGTGGTTATCGCCACAAAAGGAGGGAGCAACAAACTCTGAATGTGCATTGACTTCCGAAACTTAAATGACACCTGCACTAAGGATTCATATCCTCTCTCGTCAATAGATCAGTTGGTGGACTCGACCGCTGAGTATGGACTCCTGAGCTTCCTCAACGCTTTCAGTGGATATCATCAAATCAGGATGGATCCTGAAGATGTGGGAAAAACCACCTTCATCACTGAAGTCGGTACATACTGCTATGTCAGGATGCCCTTCAGGCTCAAGAACGCTGGAGCCACCTACCAAAGGCTGATGAACAAGGTCTTCAAAGAGCAAATAGGGAGAAACATGGAAGTGTATGTTGATGACATGATTGTCAAGAGCAAGTTACCTGGCAACCATATCATAGATTTGGAAGAAACTTTCCACCATATTAGGGCATTCGGAATTCACCTTAATCCAGAAAAATGTGTCTTCGGCGTAAGCTCAGGCAAGTTCCTCGGATTCATGGTATCAGAAAGAGGTATCGATGCCAACCCGAAAAAAGTCAGGGCGTTACTGGAATTCTAAACTCCTGTTACAACAAAAGATGTGCAAAGGCTCACAGGGGGAATAACGTCCCTTAGCAGATTCATTTCCAGGTATGGGGATCGCTACCGGGCATTGTTTAAAGTCCTCACCAAGGCAGCAAAGAACGGTGGCGACCTTTGAGGTGATAAACATCCTTGGAACGAGGACTGCCAAAGGGCTTGGGAAGAACTTAAAGTCTATCTAGCTCGCCTACCCACTCTTCGGCAACCACGAGAAAGAGAACCCCTTGTGTTATACCTTGCCGTTACCGAAAAAGCACTAAGTTCGGTTCTCATGAAGGAAGAAGGGCAGAGCAGTGGCCAGTATACTATGTGAGCAAGTCCCTGAATGGTGCTGAGGTCAGGTATCCCCTACTACAAAAGGCTATTTATGCCCTGGTGTTAGCAAGCAGGAGACTACGGCTGTACTTTCAGGCTCACCTTATTATTATTCGAATAACTTACCTCTTCAGGACGTCATGAAAAGAGTAGACCATACGGGAAGACTTTCCAAATGGTGCATAGAGCTCAGTGAATAGGATATTACTTATGAGCCGAGAAAAGCAATAATAGCTCAAGCTCTAGCAGACTTCATTGCTGAAGTGCCTGTTGCAGAAGGTGAACAGTTGGACCTCAGCAAAAGTGATCCAGAATGGACTCTGTTTGTAGATGGGGCCTCCGGTTCTGGGCACCAAGGAGCTGGGGTAGTCATCCGTGGCCCCGAGGGCTTAGAAGCCATGAAGTCCATCAAATTTGGGTTTAGTGTCACCAACAATATGGCAAAATACGAAGCCCTCATAGTTGGATTACGCCTGGCCAGGAAGATTGGTGTGAGAAACCTAAGAGCCCACAGCGATCCCCAGCTGGTAGTACGGCAGATGGCAAGGGACTACAGCGTGAAGGATCTGACTTTGGCAAAGTATCATTAGTTCGTATCAAAGCTCATCTAGGAGTTTGATGCAGTATATATTGAAAACATACCTCATCGAGACAATGTTGAAGCGGACAGCTTGGCCAAATCAAAAGGTTCACCGAAGTACTGAGACACCATAGCATAGCGACACTAACCATAGCAACCTCAAACAAAGGATGGAAAGATCCTATACAAAGGTATCTCACAAAAGAAGAGCTTCTTGAGGACCCTCACGAAACGGCAAAAGTGCGAAGACATTTCGGACGATATTTCCTAATTGGGGAAGAACTACATCAGCAAGGGTACACAAGTCTGTTACAAAGGTGTGTCGGCAAAGAGGATGTTAGGATGGTCCTCGAAGAAGTCCATGAGGGAGCTTGTGGTTCCTACATCGGAACTAATGCCTTGGCTGGAGTAATACTCCGCCAAGGGTACTTTTGGCCCACCTTAAGAAAAGACACGAGGTAGTTCATCCAGAAGTGTGGCAATTGCCAAAGACACGCCAACATTCAAAGACTACCCTCGGAATTAATAACCTCGGCAAACTATCCTTGCCCCTTTGCAGTTTGGAGCATAGATCTCATCGGGCCACTCCGGACAGCACCCGGACGAGTAAACTTCTGCTTAGTGGCAGTGGACTACTTCACTAAGTGGGCTGAAGCAGAACCTCTAGCAACTATTTCAGCAAAGGATGTACAAAATTTTGTCTGGAAGAACATTACATGCAGATTTGGCATACCGAGGCTGATAGTGGCTGATAATGGTTCCCAGTTTAAAGACAAGGGATTCCAAGAATTCATCACTAACCTCGGAATAAAAATGCATTTCACCCCGGTAGCTCATCCCCAGAGCAACGGACAAGTAGAGGTATCCAATAGAACTATCAAAGAAGGTTTGAAAAAAAGGTTAGGGTAAGCAAAGGGGGAGTGGCTAGGAGAGCTCCCTAGTGTGCTATGGAGTTATCAGATGACACCCCGAAGGGCCATTGGGGAGACACCTTTTTCACTCGTCTTCGGCATAGAGGCCATCATCCCTGTCGAAGTAGTTTAGCCATCACTCAGGGTATAAGTGTTCGACGAAGGAGGAAACGACCTCAGTTTGAGAACTAAGCTTGACCTAATCGACGAACACAGTCAGAAGGCTGAACTTAGAAGGAAAGCCTTGCAGTAGAGAGTAGCTGCAGCCGCGAACCTGCACGTTAGACCAAAAAGGATAAGGAAAGGGGACCTTGTTCTCCGAAAGCCTGAATTTGAACCTCAAAAACCGTCACACGGAGTACTTCGCGCTAACTATGAAGGACCTTATTTGGTCCTGGATGAGGTTCGGAAAAGAGTTTTCAAGCTGGGTAACCCCAAAGGTGGAGAATTGAAAAATACATGGCATTCAGATGCCTTGAAGAAATTTTATACTTAGAATCTTGGTAAAATCTACAATTTAGAAAAAATTTCTAAGCATAGGACCTTTCCCTCCACCAAAGAGCTCACGCCGAACAGGGCTTAATTCCTAAGGCTTACGAAATTCACTTATCCCTTCTGAAGATTGAGTACAAGTAGGCCTAAAAAAAAAAAAGGGAAATTCATCGAAGACGGAAACGGCTAGTAGAGTAAAGAGGATTTTCCGAAATCCATTGACTGAAAATGGACGGGATAATTGGGAAATGAAAAGCATTGCCCAGAGACTTAGCCAAAATTTGAAAGAAAGAATATAATTGTTAAAGAGCAAGATTACAAGGTTACAAGAGCGAAAANCTTGGGCATGTTCGTCCGAAGGCACAGGCGCAGAAGGGAGGTTGAGGAACTCCAACTTCAACCATGTCCACCTGGGCACCTTAAGGAAGTCCAGTGCAGACAGGAAGGAGAGGTCGAGCCCGGGGAATCGAGAGTGGACCTGGTGTCGTGCCAGGCAAAAGTCGTCCTAGTAGGAGACCTTCGTCATCTGGTCTGACTTATCCTTCTTAGCACTTGGCGCTGCCAAGTCCGCCGTGAGATCAGCAACCTCCTTCTCCAACCTCTTCTTCTTCTTGCCCTTGGCTCCCTTCTTCAACGAATCAACTTCGGCCTGGAGCTCGGCGTTAAATGCAAGCGCCTTCGTAAGATTCTCTGCTTCTTCTACTTTTTCCTTGCGAAGGGCCTCATTCTCTGAAGAGAGAACTGCACATTTTGAGCCAAGATCCTTGACCTTAGCTGAAAAGTCAAGAAGGAGCTCCTTCTTGCTCTCCTCAAGTTTGGCCCGTAGGTTCACTACGTCCTCCTAAACAATCTTGTTCAGCTCACTGAACTTGAGGACATATCTGGCACAGAAGTCTCACGACTTCTTAAGAGAATCTTCAGACTGGAACAGACCTTGGCTTGTTTCACTGCCTAGGAGCGGAAGTACCCACAGTACGCCAAGAGCTGCAGGAAAAGAAGAAAACCCGAGTAAGGGACAAGAAAAGACATAAGAAAGAAAAATTTTCCTAAGGAAATGGAGAAAAAACCTACCTGGCCGGCATGCTCGGTCATCTTCGCTGCGGGGATCTCCTCGTTGGCGCATTCCTCGACCAACGATTGAAAGGTGGCATTTGTCAGCACACCTGTTGCCATCTGGGAAGCCATTAACTAGCTATCCTCGGAGAACAAATTCATGTCCTCCGTGAAAGTCCAGAATGGCTCCCTTGGCACCTTATCCTTCGGGATACGCCTATCCCGAAGAGCCCTTTTGCGGCATTAGCCTCCGACCATGGACCTTGGGCTACATCATCTGTAAGATCGTGCCGAAGTTCCGTCAGTACATCATCCCTTAGCCATTCATCTAAAAAATCATAGATACGAAAAATACTAAGATTTCTAGAAGAACGGCTAAGGAACCAACCTGGTGGAACCTCGGCCACGTCCTCCTCAGACTCGTCCTCTCCTCGAACTTCGTTAGGGATATTTTTCCCTTCCTCCTTCTGCTCTCCTCGAGCTCTCGAGCTGAAGTATGCTCAACCAGAGGCTCGATAGAAGGGATGGGCCTCAGAGTTGCCTTGAGAGTGGCAGAGTACGAGGGAGGGTCGGCGAGGGCAGGTGATTGGGTAGGAGACCTATCCTCCACCTCCACAATGACCTCGGGGGGAGAAAGGATATCCGCCTTGGCCTTTTTTGCCTTAGACGGGCCGCCAGTCATCTTTTTTCTCTTAGCGGCCATCTTCTTGCGCGTCTGTTCCCCCTTCTCGGCTTGGTCAAGAAAGAGGGACTTGTAGAAATCAGCGGATTGATTGCCCATTTCTGCAAAAGGAAAAACAATCAGTGTAAGTACAAAGAGGGAACAGACAGCAAATCTTGGAAGATGACTTACTCTCGGCAAAAGCCTTATATGAGATCTTGCCCCGAATGAGCATCACTATCCATGCCTTCTTTCCGGGAAGCAAAGGCACAGGCATGTTCGGATCGGACTTATGCGCGTTCACTACCCCAGCTCCCGAAGAACCTCCTCGGTCATGGGTCCCACTTAATGGGAAAAAGGTACAAAGAATGTGAAGTGGCCTCGGGATCCCAGTCCACCACCACCCGACTGCACCGGTCGAACTTGCCAAACTTGGCGGGTAGTCCCGAGGTTAGAAGCTTCTTAAGATCGACAACGTCGATCTTAAGTGTCCCCGAAGACCATCTAGTCGGCACATGGCTCCAAGACTTGGGAGTCGACACAAAAAAGAATTTCTTCTGCCACCCCCGCCAACTATCTCTATTGTGGAAGGTGAAAATGAATTTTTTGCTCCTAGACCCTCGGGGAAGCAAGAAGTAAAAACCTCCCTTCGGGACCGGGTGGAGTTTATAGTATTGAAGAAAGAAAAGGAAGTGGGGCTGAATTTTAAAAACTCTACACATACAGATAAAAGAATTAAACTAAGAATAAGAATTAGGAGGAAGTTGATTCATGGCAATTCCGTGAAACTTGCAGAACTCGCATATCATCCGGTGAGGAGGATACCGAAGACTGGTTTTCAACTGAGCTCAGTAAACGGTGATTTCACCCGAATGGGCCATGAAACCATACGAGGCTAGGAAGGGCAACCTCGAGACGAGGTAGGAGGGAAGGTAGAATTTGGCTATCCACTTCGTCATCTTCTCCCAAGTGGTGCAGCACGGGTGAGACTCGAGAGGGAGAAAACTTTTAGGAAGAAGGTGAATGGACATCAAAGGAGTTGGACTCGACATCTTTCAGAAACAAAAGAAAAACAAACTCGGGGAGATGGAAGGAAAAGGTTGAAGGACTTCAGAAAAACAAAACCTAAAACAACCTTAGGGAGAAAGAAGAACTAAAGAAGGAAAGACCCACCGAAGGTTTTGCCTAAATCAGGATTCCTGGACGCCGTCGTGAGTGGTTGTCGAAAATCGCTCCACCACTAAAAATGTCACCGGAAGAAGGAAAAAGACAAGAAAGAGCTCTAGAACAGATGAGGGCAAAAGAAAAGAGTGGGAATAAATAAGGCAAGAGGCGCTTATATAGACCGAAGAGGGTAAGCGAAACATCGCCATTATTACCCCTCGAAGACGCAATGGCCTCATTATTACTTCTCGAAGGCGAAGGGACACAATTAGCGAGGCCGACATAACTGTTTGCCATCCACCAGTGGCCACGTGTCATCCAATGCAAAGAACTAGGGCATGCCCCTTTGACATCGCGAAAACCCAGGCACACCTATCCGTAACTGACGCGCCTGGCCATACGATGCGACGGTTTACTAACCTACAGCAGAAAAAGTAAAAACAAAAGTAACATGCGCGCTGAGATCACCGAAGAACTAGGGAAAGATACCTCGGCTATGAAGGGATGCCTTCTGGAGGTAAAAGCAACTTCTTGAGTGAAGCTCCGACCTCGAGTTCGACAAAAAGAAACCTTCTCAGAAGCATAAGGCTGAAGACTCCGCTTCGACTTTCCGGAAAAGGGCATGTGATAGCTCGGACAAGGCACCACCCTCAGAAGAGAAAACACCTACTTCGGGAAGAAGGATGCCTGACCCCCTGCATCCGACCTCGGTAATTCTCCATCCCAGGAAACGAGAGTGCCAACCTTAGGAAGACGATTAAACCATCCTCAGCAATAGAGGATATCCCCGAGAAGGACCACCCTCGGGAAATATACTCACTATGATAATAAAGTGACTTCGGGAGACAAGTTGTTCTTCGAAGAGGTTTTTTCTACCAAAGGGACCTCGGGAGTACGACAGAATCAATTAAGGAGCCTCTGAGACATCCCCGACATGCCGCCCCCAGACACGCTCTGACACGCCACCCCCAGAAACACCCTAGTATGCCACTCTTGGTTGGCCTAGGCTCCTGGCCAGGTGGCCTATGGTCGGCCAAGATGCTTTCCTTCTCCCCAAAGACGTGGGTTGCATCCCGCCGAACACATGTCGCAATCTAGGCCGGTCACGTGAAGCGAACTACTACTGTTCGTCCCTCTTTAAATACTTGGTAAGCACCCTAGGTAAGGGGATGGGATGATAGAGACCAGACTTCTCCACTCTTTACTACCTCCATATCTACAAAACGCTGACTTGGACATCGGAGGCTCCTTCCAGGAAAAAGACTCCGGGGACCTCCTAACCTCTGTCTTTTGAGTTTTTCAGGTGACCTCTCTTGGGAAATCTCCACTTCAGTCGCTCCTCCCTACCGCTAGTCCCCCTTGCTCTCACCATGTCACATGACGAAGATGCTGCAGGGCATCAATGAACAACAACGGGAAGTATCAAAGTATATGACTCACATGTAGGGAACCTTGATCACCTTTGCTCAAAGGACTACATATACCAGGATCACTATGAGAATCATTTATGACACTCATATAATGATCCATGTAGTGTTCTCATGGTGGGTCAATCCAGTACACAAGTTCTCCAACTTGTACCCATATGTACACTACATATCTCATATTAGTCTCCACATATGCTAGTACTTGTGATAGCCAAAAGGCTATTACCCTTCAAATTCCTAAGTTCTGACGAGCACCACCCTCGGTAAAGACGAGCATCACCCTCGGGGAATAACAGAACTGACCTGGCAAACATGGCACACTGCCACCCTTGGTAAGATATCCTGACCAACTTTTGGAAAAGTAGACTCACCATCCTCGGCAGGGGAAAACATCCTCCGAAGGGAATCCTCTCTACCAAGGTGCCTTCAAAATAACCGGAGCAACCTCGATAAGAAGCTCTCATATCCTGAAGAAGTCTCTTTCACCGAAGGGGTATTGTGCACACGACAAACACGGTTAAGGAGCCTCTGACACAGGGACCTCGCACACACTCCTGACACACAGGAGTCCGACAGACCTGACTTCTAGCCAGAATGGCATATGGCCAGCTAGAGATCCCAATCCCCGAAGGTATGGACCACATCTGGCTGAACACGTGCCAAGATCTAAGCGGCTGTGTCAAACGGACTTCTCCCAATGCTCTCCTATAAATACTTGGGGTACGACCTTGGTAAGCAGAGGCTGAACCCTTAAGAGATTCTCTACTTTCTACTCTCCACTTCCCGCTCATTGTTCCCCAAATACTGACATGGGTGTCAGAGGCTCTTTCCCTGGAAACACAATTCGGGGACCTCTTAACCCATATTCTTTTAAGCATTTCAGGCAATGTCACGCGGGAAGTCTACTCTACCAGCATCTCCATAGCGAAAGTCTCTCTCAGGCCTACCATATCGTACAACGCAGATGTTAGGACCATTCCTCAGTGCTTGGCTTAGGCCAAGAATGCAAGGAAAAGGTAGAAAAACTCTAGTGGCTCTTAATTGGAAAGGTAAACAAGAGTATATGTGAAAAACTAGGTTCATTCGAGTGAAAGTTTCCCATTCAGGTAAAATTAATTATTCACTTCACAAAAATTTTGCCATTCAGATGAAATATAGCACATAAGATGGTGTTTGTGCTAGTCAGAAAACTTTCGGGTTCTAAATGCACAAGTAAAAAGAGCCATGAGATTTATGGCAAGGAAATAAAGGTGAATGGCTTGAATGAAATTATGAGAAGTGATATGTATGCAAAACCGAGAAGTCTTGGGTTCAATGTGCACATGAAATAATAACTATGTTGTCAATGGTAAGAGATAAAGTTAAGTCACCATTATGAACTTCTAACCGAGTGATTTAAATTAGACTATGAGGACTTGAGGACTTAATGGCACCATGCAAGTTTTAGTGATGACCGAGAAGGGTGTTGGACCATTTTTAGTGCCATTTGGCATGCAACTGGTTAGTGCATGCCTCCACTCATGTTTAGCCATCGTTTGGGGTTTGGTTTCGGCATAACCGAGTTTAGTTCCGTACTTGAGAGTTGGGTAGTGTTGGCTGCCGATTTGGTGTTGAAGTGAAGCTTGAGTGAAGAATCAATCTTTGGTTTCATGGTTCTAACTCTTGGAGGCACTGCCATTGATGAATCAAGTTTGGTCCTTGAAAGTCGAAGTGAAAACCAAGACATTCAGGTTGTGTTTTGAGGTAAAGGTTCATAAATTCACTTATTTCCTTGGTAATTTTCCATGATCAAGTGGTATTGATGCCTAAGTGAAGATCATTGTGCTAGGCAACCTTAGTTGGGAAGATTGGTCTCGGTTTTGGATGCTTAATTAGAATCGAAAACTTGAGCATTGTATTTGAAGTAGGAATTCACAAATTTACTTGTTTACTTGGTAAAGATTCCATGAGCAAGTAATTTTGATGGCTAATTAATGACCAAATTATGTTAGGCAATCTCGGTTCGGAAGTTAAAGTTGAACTTGGATGTTCAAGCATTAACCAAGGAGACTTCAGCTTTGTTTGGAAAGGTAGGGTTCATGGCTACTTGTTTGCTTGGTAATGTAGCATGATTCAAGTAGTAGAGTGGCTAAGTGATAGTTAGAATGTGCTAAATGACCTTAGTTACTTGATGGGCATATTGAGGTGATTCAGTTTTATAAGAATTGGTTAGCTAATCAAGTAATGGCATGTGCTAGAAACTCTAGTGAGTGAGGCCAACTTGCTAGATGTTTCAGAGCTCTAGTGGATGGAGGATTAAATTCTGAAGAATTGTGTGCAATGATGCATAAGGGCACTTTCTAGGACTTCGGCCGAATGAACATTGTGGTGTGTGAGTGTTACCTTGTGTGCTTGAGTAATTTCGTTGTGCTTGTTAACCCACTACATTTATGTTCACACTTATATGCCTTGGTTATCATTGTGTTTTGTATATTGCCGGTGTTTTGGTGTTTTTATGTTTTCTTTTGCAGGACATTATAAGCTTAAGGAGGTTAAGTCTTGAGTTTGATACTCAGCTTAACTAAATAAACTCATAAACGAGTTGTTATGGTAGTGAACCCTACTGAGTAATTGTTACTCATTGACCATACTTTTGTGTTTCAGGAAAAGACATTTAGCTTGAGTAGTTGAGGTTGTGTGGATTTTGCTTAAGTACTAGTTACCTTGGAGTCCAAGGTAAGTGCCAATGAGTGCTTGGCCTATGATTATGGTTATACATTCACAAGTCTTATGTAGTTAATGTTTGGCCGAAACTTATGCTCTAAGTTTTGCAGGCTTGAGTAGTTGTGGGACTGTCTAGGTGGGCAGCTATGGATGTGTGGACTATTGCTCTGATAGTGGTTTTCATGTTCATGACAATGAACATGCCTATAGGTCTTGTGCCGCAGTGTGTCCTGCTCTATGGTACACTCAAAGTGCTCTTTGGAGAGTAGGTTCCTTGGCTTGGAAGCATGACTTGTTAAGCGTGACTATGGGTTAGTATTGGCATGGCCTAATTAGGTGTACCCTTATAGACTACTCTTTTGTGTACATGTATGTGGTCTCGGCTGCCCTTAGGTTTTTTTGTACTTGAAGTATTTCGTTTACCAAGTTGTGCTTGGTTGTGGTTGGCTCTAGCTATGTACATGATGAATGATTATGGGCCAATTTATGGCATGTTTATGTGAATGTTGGATGTGTTTCATGTTGTGAACATCTTACGCATTATTCATCACCGAATGCTCATTTGCATCCAAACTTTGATTTTCAAACCTTATGGAATCTTAGGCTTCTTGGTTGCCATATACTAAGTAGCACACTTGACTAGCACACATCCTACACACTTAATTACAAAAGTGTTTGCCTTGCTTGAATTGCAAGTTATCCTTTATAGCCTTGCTTGTATTGTAAGTTAGTTGTAGTGGGTCTTGCTTCTGTTGCAAGTAACTACTTTAACTCTTTGAAAAGCCTCCTGGGCCACCTCCCAGGCCCATTAACTTAAGAAAATAAGACTTAAAGTCACAATACAAAGTTGGCCGAATTGATTTCTCCTAATAACACTTGAAATCTCACTAGTTTGGCAACTTTTTAGTTAGATGATGGTGAGTGGTACTGAGAGTGCATAGGCTGGGGCCTGTGTAGGGTGTGACAGAAGATGCCTATGGGCAGCATTTGGCACATTTGTGGGAACTCACCCCCAGGTCACCGTCATTGAAACCCGACGTTCTTAGGACAAGGGACTCCCGAAGTCTCCATCCACGCCGGAAGCTCAACCGGTGACCGAACAACCTGCCGTAGGGACTTCCTTGCCTAAGGACGAACGTCTTCTAACGATCACAATAAGCTTCCTACATAATTTTTAGTGCTCTGTTGTGTCTGAAATGATGCAACAGTTGGACCAAAGGTGGTCACAACCATCTTTGGGCCGAAGGGCCTCTTTACCAACACCTCATTAGGAGAGAAGCCCGAAGTCCACTCACCAGAGTTCAGGGAGTGGGGATTTTCGTGACGAGTCCTCAACGAAGGATCTACCCCCTAGAGGCTGGTGTACGGGAGAAATGGGGTCCCAAGGGGCTAGGACTTCCTGCCAGCGAAGTTCATCACCGGAAGAGAGATCACAATCCCCCCGCCACAGAAGTTACTCCCCGAAAAAGAAGCGTCATTCTCCATTGGTGAAGGCCTCCACGCAGCGAGAAGAGCCCAGCACCACCATCCCTATGGAAAGTATCCTAAAGAGTTTGGAGAGAGTGAAAAGGCAAGTGGCTCGAAAGCCTGTCTGGTCAAGGTTGTCGAAGACCTTCACCGAAGAAGAGTCACCTTTTATCCAAGCAATAGTTGAGGCACCAATGCCAAGCAACTTTCGGGTGCCACGCTTGGAGACGTACGATGGGTGTAGTGACCCCCACGCTCACCTCATGAAGTATAGATGTAGCATGGTGCTACACGGTGCTAATGATGCCACCCTCTGCAAATGGTTTGAGGTCACCTTCTCAGGGCCGGCAACTGCCTGGTACAACTCCCTGGCCCCCGAAACCATAATGGGTTTCCAGGAGTTGTCCACTACCTTCACTCAGTAGTTCATTGGGAGCAGACCGATGGTGAAGATGCCCATCCAGATGTTTGACATACCCAAAATAGTGGGGAGACCATTCAGGACTATGTTGAAAAGTTCAACCGAGAGGCTCTAAGCATGCCAGACTTCCATCTTGAAATTCCTATCCTTGTAATGATTAAAGGACTACGGAAGGACTTTCAGCTTTTCTATGAATTCTCCAAGGATCCCCCAGACACCCTGGGAGAATTCTACCAAAGAGCCGAGCAGCATATGACAGCCAAAGAGCTGACAATGGGGGGACCGAAGTTTAATCCACATCAACCCGAAGGTCAAAGTGACCAACCTCAGTGTTCAGCCAAGGCCGGGGGAAGAGCCCGCAAGCAGAGGGGGAAAAAACCCATGTCATTCACTCCCCT
This sequence comes from Aquilaria agallochum, assembly GCA_000696445.1. Taxonomy (NCBI): domain Eukaryota; kingdom Viridiplantae; phylum Streptophyta; class Magnoliopsida; order Malvales; family Thymelaeaceae; genus Aquilaria; species Aquilaria agallochum. Next base: position 29,411 of record KK902895.1, on the reverse strand, counting down.
GAACACCTCTAGAACAAACATACTGCTAGCCATGGAAAGGCAAGGCAATCCAATCCAGCGTCCGAAGGGCATGACCTCAGAAAACAAGAACAATATGAAGAAATACTGCCAATTCTATTGGGACCAAGGGTTTGACACAGAGGATTGCTTCCAACTGAAAAAGTACATCGACTCTCTAATAAATCAGGATGGACCCCAAAGACGAGGAAAAAACCACCTTCATCACCGAAGTTGGTACATACTGCTATATTAGAATGCCCTTTGGGCTTAAGAATACAGAAGCCACATACCAGAGGTTAATGAATAGGGTCTTCGACTCCCAAATCGAGAGAAGCATGGAAGTGTACATCGATGATATGATAGTTAAGAGCAAACTGCCTAGTAGTCATATCATAGACTTAGAGGAAACATTCCACCAACTGAGGACATTCAGAATTC
>KK902895.1:0-17215 GCA_000696445.1 Aquilaria agallochum | reverse complement strand
AACCTAACTTGGTGATACCCGCTAAAAGCATCTAGGAAGCTCAGGAGCCCATATTCGGCAGTCGAGTCCACCAGTTGATCTATCGGCGGGAGGGGATATGAAACTTTAGGACAAGCATCATTTACATTTCGGAAGTCGACGCACATTCGGAGCTTGTTAATCCCCTCTTTTGTGGCGATGACTATATTGCTTAGCCATTCGGGGTACTTGACTTCCCTGATTACACCCACGTCTAACAGGTGTTGGACTTCAGTTTTGACAAAGTTGTTTTTGGGCGCCAAGAGGCTTCGTTTCTTTTGCCTGGACGGCTTTGCCTTGGGGTTTACTTTGAGGCTATGCTGTATTATGCAAGGGTCTACCCGGGGCATGTCTTTCGGCGAGTAGGCGAACAGATCTTTATTCATTAGTAGGAAAGATACAAGCTTTTCCTTTTCTCCTTTGGCCAATTTTTTTCCTATTCGGGTGTTTCGGCCTGGGACAAGCTCTATCTCTTCCATTTCTACTTTTTCGGGATCCTCTATTCCTTGTTCTTCTGACTCTTGTGCGGGCAGAGCCTTTGTTTCTGTAGTCTGCGCATAATGCATCGCTGGGGCTTTTCTCACCTTTACAAACACCTTTCACACCTCCCCCTAATCGATGAAGATCTCGGCATCTTCATCCTTAGCGGCGAAGGTAACTGTTAGGTACTTCACATCCGGGAGAGTGTGGAGGTTTCCTTGCGTTTGCCTTCCAAGGATGGCATTGTATGACGAAGGGACATTGATGACGATGAACCTTGTCACTACGGAGGCGAACAGCTTTTTTTTGTTGTTTGCTGAAGTTCCCTTCAGCATCAGAGGAAGATCTACCTATCCAAGGACGGGAAGTTCGGACGGCCCTACTCCAAAAGTAGGGGAAGTGACGGATTTGAGGTCGCTTCTCGATATCCCTAAGCTTGGTAGCAGGTGTGAGAATAGGACGTCTGCGTTTGAGTCATCGTCAAGTAGTACTCTCTTGACGTCCCAGCTTCCTATCCTTGCCATAATTAGCAAAGGATCGTCATGGGGAAAAATGATGGTGGATCCGTCCTTTTGGGTGAGCTTTTTTGATGGATTCCCGTACTCCATTACCGAAATCTCTCTGGCTTTTCTTTTTCTTTCCGCCGACGGCAGCCCTATGGTGATCATTTGTATTACTCCTGCCGGGGGCGGAGGACACCTTTTCGGACTTCGGTTTCGACGCCTGTCGGAGTCATATTCTTCGTCCTCTACCTTTCCTTCTTCTTCCCTCCTTCCCTTGGGGGAAGGTAAGCGCAGGTAACGCTGAAGTTGTCCTTGCTTTATCAGTGTCTCTATGTACTTCCTCAATTGGAAGCAATCTTCGGTATCATGCCCGTGGTCTCGATGGAATTGGTAGAATTTTTTCATATTCTTCTTGTTGTCCGCGGTCATGGGTTTCGGACGTTGAATCTAAGTCCCTTGCCTTTCCATCGCCATCAGGATGTTCGTCCTCATGGTGTTTAGGGGAGTAAAGGCGATGCGCTTCCTTCCCTTAAACTTCCGAGGGCCCCCACTTGTTTCAGCTGGGTAGTGAGTTTGTTGACTCGGTCCCTCGGTGCGGACATGATTGGACCTCGGGCCTCCCATTCTTAGTTCTTCGGCGGTCATGTGCTGCTCTGCCCTTTGGTAGAATTCACTGAGCGTGTCAGGGGGATCTTTGGAGAACTCGTAGAACAGCTGGGAGTCTCTCCGAAGTCCTCGTGTCATGGCCAAGATACGTATCTCCGGCTTGAAATCTGGGACACTCAAGCCTTCTCTGTTGAACCTTTCGACGTAGTCGCGCATGATTTCACCATTTTTCTGCGCTAAATCGAACATTTGGATGGGCATTTTCACCGTTAGGTGGCTCCCAATGAACTGCTGCGTGAAGGCAGTAGACAATTCTTGGAACTCAATGATGCCTCCGGGAGCCAGCGAATTGTACCACGTCGTGGCAGGCCCAGCAAGGGTCACCTCAAAGCATTTGCACAAGGTAGCATCATCAGCTCTGTGTAGCATCATACTGCACTTATACTTGGTCAGATGAGCTTGGGGGTCGGTCCGGCCATCGTACGTTTCCAGCCGAGGTACCCGAAAATCACTTGGCATAGGTGCCTCGGCTACTGTTCGGGTGAATGGCGATCCCCACTTCCCGAGCTCCGATGAGTTGATCGGGGGCTCTTCTCACGCCGAGGTGCTGGTGATGAGGGCCTTTGCCCTGGGGTTGGCTGTGGCCACTTTTGTTCTAACTGCTGCATCATTTCAGCCACAACCGAGCACTAAAATTTACGCAGGAAGGCCATCGTAATAGTTAGTGGACGCTCATCCTCGGGCAAGGAAGTCCCAGCCGCGGTTTGTTCGGTTGCCGGTCAAGCTTTTGGCGCGGACGGGGACCTCGGCAGTCCCTTGTCCTTAGAACGCCGAGTTTCAACGACGGCGACCTGGGTGTGGTTTCCCACAAACAGCGCCAACTATTGCCCTTCGGCATCTCCTTCGTGTGTGATGGTGAAGGCGGCAGGAACCCGTAGAAATGGTGGGAGGCCAAGGACGAGCGCAGCTGAGAATATCACCTGAAAATGACAGGAAGCAAGGGTTAGGAGGTCCCCGGAGTGTTTTTCTGGGGAAGAGCCTCCGACGCCCAAGTGAGTATTTTTTAGGTAATCAGACGATAAAAGAGCAGAGATGTATTTTATCTCAAATTAATGTTCCCCCCTCACCTGGAATAATTACCAAGTATTTATAGGGGGACGAATTGTAGTAGTCTTTCTCGGTTGGTCGGCCCAGATCATGACACGTGGTCGGCAAGATGCGTTCCACGTATTTTGGTCAATAGAGCACTCCTAGTCGGCATGGGCTACTAGGCTAAGGCTCTGAGATGACCCGAAAGTGGCGTGCTGGGGTGTCCCTACAGGCGGCGTGTCAGGATGCGGCTGGGGGGCGGAATATCGGGGATACGTCAGAGGCTCCTTAAATGCTCCATAAATGCTCCTGCTGTACTCCCGAAGTCTCCTTCGGTAAAAAAGACCTTTTCGGAGAACTTGTCTCCCGAGGTCACTTTTGATATTGCAGGAATGTACCTCCCGAAAGTGACCTTTCCCGGGGACACCCCCACTTCCCGGGATAGCCTGTCCGTCGCCTGAGGTCCGCATTGTCACTTCCTGGGACGGAGAAATGCCGAGACTGGATTTCCCGAGGTCGAACATCCTTCCTTCTGTGGTGGGTGATCTCTATTCCGAGGTTGGTGCTTTGCTTGAACCCGTGCCTCCGAAGGGTGATCAGCACTTTGGCTATCACTCGTATCAAAGCTCATCCAAAATTTTGACACGGTACACATTGAGAACGTGCCTCGTCGGGACAATACTGAAGTAGATACCTTGGCCAAGTCAAAAAAGTCCACCAAAGTGTTAAGTCACCCGAGCATAGCAATAATGAGCATAGCAACCTCAGAAAGAGGATGGAAAAATCCCATAAAAAAGTATCTTACGACTTCAGAACTTCTCGAAGACCCTCTTGAGGCTGCAAAAGTGCGAAGACGTTCTGGACAATATTTCCTAATCGGAGAGGAGTTATACCAACAAGGGTACGTGAGTCCACTACAAAGGTGTGTCAGTGAAAAGGATGTAGAGATAGTCCTAAAAAAGTCCACAAGGAGGCCTATGGTTCCCACATAGGAACTGATGCTCTGGCGGGAGTACTACTCCACTAGGGATACTTCTGGCCCACCTTAAGGAAGGATGCAAGGCAATGTGCCCAGAAATGTGACAATTGCCAAAGACATGCTAATGTCCAGAGGTTACCCTCAGAAAGGATAACTCCGGCTAACTACCCTTGCCCCTTCACGGTTAGGGTATTGACCTCATCGGGCTTTCCCAACTGTACCCGGAGGAGTAAAATTCTGCATAGTCGCAGTTGATTAATTCACTAAATGGATTAAGGCGGAGCTTCTAGCAACCATATCGGTGATGGACGTAAAGAAGTTCATCTGGAAGAAAATCGATGCAGATTCGACATACTGAGGGTGATAGTGGCTGATAATGGTTCCCAATTTATTGACAAGGGGTTCCAAGAATTCACTACCGACCTCGGGATAAAAATGTGCTTCGCACCGGTAGCTCATCCTCAGGATGGACAGGTAGAGGTGTCCAACAGAACCATAAAGGATGGTTTGAGAAAGCGATTGAAGGAAGCAAAAGGAAAATCACCAGGAGAACTTCCTAGTGTGCTATGGAGCTATCGGACAACCACCCCAAAGACCACAGGTGAGATGCCTTTCTCACTCGTATTCAGCATGGAGGCCATTATTCTTATCGAAGTGGTTCAGCCATCGATAAGGGTAGCTATCGCTGCAAACTCGAATGTCAAACGAAACGGAATCAAGAAGGGGGACCTTGTCCTCCGAAAGGCTGAGTTTGAGCATCGAAGACCATCTCACAGAGTACTTCGAGCAAATTGGGAAGGGCCTTATTTGGTTCTTGATGAAGTTCGGCCAAGGGTCTACAAGCTCGGCGATATCAAATTTGGAGAACTAAGGAACACATGGCATTTAGATGCTTTAAAAAAATTCTACACTTAGAAATTTTTCTAAGGAAAATAGTCACACCAAAGGAGTCTAGCCGAACAAGGTGTAAGTACCTATGTACGAAAATGATACATCTTCTCCGAATGAGCAATAACTGAACATGGTTCATACAAATAGGCAAAGCTTTGCCGAAAGATATTGGCCAAAACTATCGCTATATATGCCAAAGGCGGTTATCCGGATATAGAACGTGAAGAAAGTGGCTATCCGAATAACAGGCGTAAAGGATACTTACTATCTTTCCAAGGGACTTGGACCGAAAATGTTTGAACTGACCATTGGTACCGAAGATAATATAGGAGAAATATGTCTTGAGACTTCGCCAAATTTTGGAGGAGGAAAAAAAAATTCATTAATGCATTTGTACAACGAGGAGAAGTTTACAAAGAAAAAGAAGAAGAAAAAAAGAAAGCCTATTTAGGGTTCTGGACACCTAGGGGACCTCGCCATCCTGAGCTACTTCACCACCAACCTCCTCTATCACAACCTTCGGTGCTTGAGGAAGGGCAAACGAAAGATTGAGGTGCTCTATCTTCAACCATGTCCAGCGAGGCCCTTCAGGGATGTCCAGACCTACTAAAACAGAGACGTTAAGGCCTGGGTATTTGGCCAGAACTTGGTGTTGAGCCAAATAGAAGCTGTCTTGGAACGCAACCTTGGTTGCATGATCAGCTTTATCCTTCTCGATAGCCAACTCGTTCAGCTCTTCCCTTTGCTTAGCGACCTCCTTCTCTAGCTTCTTCATCTTCTTCTTCTCCTTCTCCTTCTCCTTCTTCATCGTGTCGACCACAGCTTAAAGTTCGGCATTGTCTGTGAGGGCCTTCGTGAGGAGTGTAGAGTCCTCCTCTTGTCCTTTTGGTAGGCCTCGTTAGCCAAAGTTAGCTTAATGACCTTCGCAATGAGGTCAAAAACCTTCTTGGAGAAATCTTAAAAGAGCTCCTCCTGACTCTTCAAAGACTCCTGTTGAAGTTTGGCAATCTCCTCTTTGGCTAATTTCTTCAGCTTGGCATACTTAATGACCAAGCTGGCTTAAAATACCTTGTCTTTCTCCAAGCACTCTTCTGTCTGAGATTTAACCGAAGACTGCTTTGCAGCCCAAGCTCTAAAGTATCCGCTGTATGCCAAGAGCTGCAAAGGGAATGACACTTGGTGAAGTTTTGCAAAGCAAAGCAAACACGTAGAAAAATTTAGTAAAAGGATAAAGGTTTGAAGGATACCTAGGCAGCGTGTTCAGACATCCTCGTGGTGAGGACCTCCTCATTCGGGCACTCCTCACTAAGGGAGTTGAAGTTAGCGTTGGTGAGGATGCCCTTTGCCATCTGAAGAGCCATTTTCTGCTTATCCTCGGAGAACAAGTTCATGTCCTCTGTGGAGGTCCAGAAAGGCTCCTTCAGCACCTTCTCCGTTGGGATGTGGGAGCCCCGAAGGGCCAGCTTCCGGGCGTGTTCCACTATCCACACGGTGGGTGCCTGCTCCTTTGCAAAATCATGCCGAAGTTCCATCAGCACATTATCCCTTAGCCATACGTCTATAAGATCTAAAATGATGAAAAATCCCAAACTCATAGAAAAATGGCTAAGGGACAAACCAGGTAGAACCTCGGTGACATCCTCCTTAGAGTCGTTGACCTCCTGTACATCGGCAGGGGCCTACATGCCCTTCCTTCTTCGACGCTCCTCGAGCTCTTCAGTGGAAGAGCCCCCCATCGAAGTCGCCAAGACATCGGCCTCGGTAGTGGGGCTCCATGGAGTCAAGGTGACCACCAACTCCGAGGGTGGGTTGGCATGAACCAAAGTCTGATCCTGCACCTCCACATTGCCTTCAGGAGGGCGGGGGGGAAGAGGTCCTCCTTGGCTTCTTCCTCACTGAAGATGGCCCTCTCCCAGTCATCTTCTTCCTATTTGGGGCAGCTTTCTTCCTTTGCTGATCCCCATTTTCAGGCTGCCCAAGGAAGAGGGACTTCTAGAAGGTAGTGGATTGATCACCCATCTTTGAAAAATGAAAGACATCAGTGTAAGTCCAGAGTAGTGCATATAAAAAAATCTAGAAGATAACTTACTCTCCACAAGGCCCTCGTTTGTGAGCTTGCGCCGAAGAAGCATCACTAGCCATGCCTTTTTCCTGTCTAAATCAGGGTTCGACATGTCCAGGTCAGTTTTATGTTCCTTAATTACCCCTAACTCCTGAAGAACCTCTTCAGTCATGAAGTTCCACTTGATGGGAAAAGGGTACAAGGAACGAGGAAGGACCTCGGGGTCCTAGTCCGCAACAGTGCGAATGCGGCTATCAAAGTCATCAAACCTCATTTCTCACTCAGGGGTTAGTAGCCTTCAGGGGTCAACTACATCCGCATTTAGAGTCCTTGAGGCCTACCTGGTCGGCACATATTTCCATGCCTCAGCCACCTTCAAAAAGAAAATTTTCTTCTGCCAACCACGCCAGCTATCCATCGTATCGAAGGTAAACATGTACTTCTTGCTCCCGGATCCCCTAGGAAACAAGAAGCAAAACCCGCCCTTCGGGATGGGGTGAAGTTTGTAATACTGCATGAAGGTGATGAAGTGGGGCTCTATCCCGAAGACCCCACACATGCAGATGAAGGTGTTAAAATAACAATAGGCATTCGGAGGAAGTTGGTTCACAGCTATGCCATGAAATTGGCAGAACTCGCAAACCATCTTTGGGGGAAGGTATCAAAGTCCGGCCTTCAGTTAGGCCCAAAAAATGGTAACCTCAACTGAATGATTCATGTAACTAAGTAGGCCTACAGTAGGTAGCCTAGTCACAGCGTAAGAGGGAAGGTAGAACTTAGCTGCCCACTTCTCCATTTTCTTCGAAGTGGTGCAGGACGGATGATAGTTGAGAGGAGCCCAACTCTCAGGAATGGGACGAATAGTCAAGAGTGGGGTTGGAGAAGACATGTTTGGAAAAAGGAAATGGCTTTGGAAAAGAAAATTGAGGGACTTTGGAAGAACAAAAGGAGTAGAAACACAGATAACCGAAGGACTTTGGAAAGAAGGACCCACCAAAACTCTTGCCGAAATCGGGATTCATGAACGCCGTCGTGAAAACTTGCCAGAAATCGCTTCACCGCTCGCACCGCCGCAGAAAAAACAGAAAAGCTTGAAAGCAAACGAGGGCAAAATGGAAGCAAAAGAAAGTGAAGAAGGAGAACTCTAATGAGAGGAAGGTTTATATAGGCCGAATGGGGTAGGTGAATCGTCGCCATAATTACCTCTCGAAGGCAAGGAGACGCGGTTCACGTAACCAACGCAACTGTCCACAAATTGCCACATGACACTTGTTGCTCGACATAGGAAACGAGGGCATGCTTATTGACAGCACGGAGGCCTAGGCAAGCTTATCAGAAGTGACCCGCTTATCTAATTACGAGACGTGACGATTCTCTGACCTGTAATAGAACATTAAAAGGGGAATACACACTTTGGAAATACCAAGGGCCTAGCCAAGGAACGAGGAATGACACTTATAGGATACCTCAGCTGAGAGGACACACCCTTAGAGAACGAAGTGTCCCCTGCCTAAAAAGGCCAATAAGCTACATCTATGGTAATTGCTAGCTTCCATAACGAGCTCCTCAAAATGCTTTGAGTTTCCATTGACCGAAGTTATAACTTCGGCTTTCCAAAGGGGCCATGTGATAGCCAAAGGGCTATTACCCTTCAAATTCCCAAGTTCTAATGAGCACCACCCTCAGTAAAGATGAGTATCACCCTTGGTGAATAACAGGACTGACCTCGGGAACATGGCACATTGCCACCCTTGGTAAGATATCCTGACCAACTTCGGGAAAAGTAGATTCACCATCCTCGGCAGGGGAAAACATCCTCCGAAGGGAATCCTCTCCGCCGAGGGGCCTTCCAAATGACTGGAGCAACCTTGTCAAGAAGCTCTCATATACCAAAGAGGTCTCTTTCACCGAAGGGGTTTTGTGGACACGACAAAAATGGTTAAGGAGCCTCTGACACAGGGACCTTGCACACGCCATTGACACACTGGCCTCCAACGGCTCTGACTTCTGGCCAGAACGGCCTACGGCCAGCTGGAGATCCCCATCCCTGAAGGTACGGACCGTATTTGGCCGAACACATATCATGATCTAAGCGGGCTGTGTCAAACGGACTTCTCCCAATGCTCTCATATAAATACTTGGGGAACAACCTTGGTAAGTAGCGGCTGAACCCTTAAGAGACTCTATACTTTCTACTCTCCACTTCCTGCTCATTTTCCCCCAAATACTAACTTGGGCATCAGAGGCTCCATTCCCGGAAACATACTTTGGGGACCTCCTAACCCCTATTCTTTTGAGCGTTTCAAGCAATCTCACGCTGGAAGTCTCCTATACCAGCATTTCTATACCAAAAGTCCCTCTCAGGCCTACCATGTCGTACAATGAAGATGCCGATGGGCATCAACCTGCTCTTCATGCTCAAGGCATACGAGACATTGGGATGAGTACAAATCATGGCATATATGATAGATCTAATTGCAAATGCATATGGAATCTTACTCATGCGCTTTTTTCCTTGGGTGTACTTAGACATTGAGATCTAGAAAGAGTTACACCATGTGGCATGGGCAAGAATCCTTTCTTGGAATCTTGTGTGCTATACCTCTTTAGCACCTTATCAATGTATGTACTTTGACTTAGGCCGAGAAGCTTTCTAGATCTACCTTTATAGATCCTGATGCCTACCACATAGGCTACTTCAGCCAAGTCCTTGATAGAGAAACATTTCCCTAGCCAAGTCTTCATAGACTATAGCTTGGGAACGTCATTCCTGATCAGTAGTATGTCATCTACATACAACACCAAGAAGACAATAGTACTCCCACTAACCTTCTTGTAGACACAAGGTTCATCTTCACTTTTTGATAAAATCAAACTCTTTGATTACTTCATCAAAACGAAGATTCAAACTTTGAAAAGCTTGCTTTAGTCCATAAATGGACCTTTGCAACTTGTACATTTTATTGGCATTCTCAGGAGCAATAAAACCATTAAGTTATGTCATGTACACATCCTCAAGCAGCTTTCCATTTAGGAACATTGTTTTGACATCCATTTGCCATATCTTATAATCATAGTGTGCAATAATAGCCAATAAGATACGGATGGATTTAAGCATGGCAGCCGGTGAAAAAGTCTCACCATAGTTAATACCATTAATTTCTTGAAACCTTTTGAAACCAATTGTCCCTTAAAGGTAATCACATTACCATCCATGTTAGTTTTCTTCTTGAAAATCCATTTTCACCCTATAGGTTTTACGCCTTTAGGTGGATTAAACAAAGTCCATACTTTGTTTTCATACATAGATTCCATCTCGGACTTCATGGCCACTAGTCACTTCTCAGAGCCAAGGCCCAACATAGCTTGTTGGTAGCTTGTGGGCTCATCCTAATCCTTAAGCGTCACATCACCAGTGTGAGTCACAAGAAATCCATATCTCTCGGGCTCACGTCGAATCCTACCAGACTTACGTGGGCTCTATGCTACAGGAACAAACTCTTGAACCACAACATCTTGTTGTGTTTGTTCAAGTTCCATTTCAGGTTTGATGTCCCCTTGTTGTTCTTGAATTTCTTCAAGTTCTAGTTTCCTCCCATTGGTTACTTTAGAGATAAACTCTTTCTTTAGAAAGACACCAACTTGAGTAACAAACACTTTTTGTTTAGAAGGAGTATAAAAATAGTAACCCTTTGTTTTTTGGGAAACCGAACAAAGAGGCGTTTATGGGATTTTGGCCTTAGCTTGTCAGAGGATTAACATTTCACATAAGTGTCACAACTCCAAATCTTCATAAAAGACAGACTAGGATGCCTCCTACTCCATATCTCATATGGTGTCTTTTGAACCGATTTAGATGGAACTCGATTTAGTGTAAAAGTGGTTGTCTTTAGAGCATGTCCCCAAAAGGTGTTTGGAAGGTCAGCTTGACTAATCGTAGATCAAACCATGTCTAATAGAGTTTAATTTCTCCTTTCAGATGCACCATTCCATTGAGGTGTGCAAGGTGGAGTAAGTTGTGATACTATACCACACTTCTTTAGATAGTCAAGAAATTCTGGATCCAAGTACTCTCCACCTTGATTTGATTAAAGTACTTTGATACTCTTCCCAAGTTGATTCTCTACTTCATTCTTGAATTCCTTAAACTTTTCAAAGGAATCTAACTTGTGTCTTATAAGATACACAGAGCCATACCTACTAAACTCATGAGTAAAGGTAACGAAGTATTGGAAGCCTACTCTAGCATGTGTAGACATAGGGCCACATACATCACTATCTATGAGTCCTAGTAAGTCAATAGCCCTTTCACTTTGCCCTATGAATGAGGCTTTGGTCATCTTGCCCAACAAACATGACTCACATGTCTCATATGATTCAAAATCAAATGAGTCCAAGAGTCCATACTTGTGGAACTTTGATATGCAGGTCTCATTTATATGGCCTAAGCGATAGTGCCAGAGATAGGTTGAGTTCAAATCATTCAATCTGACCTTTTTCCTATTTACATTATAGATTGGATTTTTGAGTTCTAGAACATACAACCCATTGCTAAGTTGAGCATTTCCATAAAAGATTTCATTCAAATAAATAGAACAACATTTGTCCTTTATTATAAATGAACAACCTTTCTTACCCAAGCAAGAAACAGAAACCAAATTTCTATTAATAGTAGGCATAAAGTAGCAGTTGTCTAATTCCGAAACTAATCCACTAGGTAAAGTAAGAACATAAGTCCCTACGGCTAAGGAAACAATTCTTGCTCCATTTCCAACATGAAGGTCCACTTCACCTTGGGCCAATCTTCTACTCCCACTTAGATCCTGCACATTTGCACAAATATAAGATGTACGTCTAGTATCCAATACCCAAAATGATGAAGTAAAATAGTTAGCCTCTATAACAAAATTACCTGAAATGGAAGTCTTACTTCCCTACTCCTTAGCAAGTTCTTCAAGATAGAGCTTGTAGTTGCGCTTCCAGTGCCCGGGTTGCTTAGAATGGAAGCACTCCCCTTCCCTAGCCACACCACCAGATGGTTTTAGTGCAGCTGAAGAAGAATTATCATTGGACTTTCCTTTAGCTTTATCTTTCTTCTTGCTGGCCTTTCCCTTTCCCTTGCCCTTTTGAACCATCAAAATGGGCTTAGCCTTCTTAAGGTTTTGATCAACAGTTCTCAACATGTTGAGTAATTCAGGGAGGGACTTGTCAAGGTTGTTCATGTTATAGCTCACGATAAACTAATTGTAGCTTTCCAGCAATGATTGCAGGACTACATCAATAGCCAACTCTTTTTGAAGAGTAAATCCCAAACTCTCAAGATTCTCAATGTACCCAATCATCTTAAGCATAGGAGGACTTATGGCACTTCCCTCAGACATTTTGAATTGAAACAATGCCTTAGAGGTCTCAAACCTTTCATGCCTAGCTTGCTCTTGGAAGAGCATTTTGAGATGTTCGATCATATCGAATGCCCCCATGTTCTTTTGTTGCTTCTAAAGCTCAAATTTCATGGCAATAAGCATAAGGCAAGAAACATCCAAAACATCATTAGAATGCCTCTTATGAGTATCCCTTTCAGCTCTTGGAGCAATGGCAGTAGGCTCATTTAGAGTGGGCTACTCTAGGACAAAAGCCTTTCTCTATTGCTTGAGGACTATCCTCAAATTTTGGCACAATTTGAGAAAGTTGGCCCCATTCAGTTTTTTCTTCTCAAGGATTGATCGTAACAAAAGTCACGATGTGTTTTGTGCTATGGTTGTCTACAATAGAAAATATGCAATGTAAGAGTCATGCATTTTAATTCATTTAATAAGGACTTTTATTAAATGATACTTGCACTATTTTACTCAAAATAATAACCCACTATTTTATTTCAAAACACATCGGCGCTAACGTATTCTAGTCGGTCAAGATCCATATTTCACCATAACCTGAGTCAGTTTTGGCTTTTCTTTCAAGTTACAGTTATTTAGGTAGGCAACTCCTTGCCAATTGCATCTTATGCAACTCTTGGACAGTTGGGTGAACAACACTTGTCCATGCTCATCGCATGAACTTAAGCCCAACCCTATGCTTCTAAGTCCCCAATCCTATTGGGATGACTTCGTTAAGTTGGACCCAAAGTTAGCAATTTGGATATCACTATTATCCCATCACGTCTTAACAAGATAAACATAGGTGCTTTGCTTTCGCAAACCAACCTAATATTGATCAAAGTATTGACGAGTGCCAACATTTGGAAGGAATCACATATAATGACTTAATATTTGGTTTGAGAGATGTTTCTTTTTTATGTCACCAATTATTATCTCCGGTTGTCTTATACATGCATCACATACAAATATAAAACATGCATCTCATGCTAACGAGAAAGTAAACATGACATGGTTATAGCCCAAACTATGCGATATTCTCAAGCCAATGAGAATATCATAAAAGCCTAAGAAAAGAAAAGGGTCTTCACAAGCTAATTCTCCTACTTGCTCGGTTGCCCTTTTTGTTGTCACCTTCTTGGACACACCACCTTGGATGATCCCATAATGTACCATTACATCAATAATAAAGACCTTGAGTTACATTTGAGGGGAGTAAAGTGAATAGAGAATGTACAATGACAATAAAAAGAACAAGGCACGACTGATAGGCTGTATTTACAAGTACAACCAACCAAGGGCTATAAACATGGACCATGCTTCAACTAGCAATCAGCATAACATGTCAAATCTCATTCAACAAAAATGCATGCCAATTAATGTGCATTGATTAAGCAGTTTTATTCATGTGGCACTTTGTATATAGCAGTCCCGCTGGCCGGTTAGCAGGCGGGATCAAGGGGAGTTGCCTTTGCAGTGGGTTGTGAGGGAGGCAACGCCCCCCATCATAAAAAATTGTCTTACAACTGTGTTACTCGAGATCTTCTATTTCGAGCATGTAGGCACCCCAGACACCTCTATTCAAGCCACCAAAAGTACTTTAGTTTTGATGCCCGAACAACCCGAATCTGATCCATGCTAAGGTCTTTGCAACTATTGCAAGAATCATGATCCGTATAGGTATCTCATACCAATCAATTTAGGGTTAAGCTTGCTAACCAATTTATGTCGTTTCTTTATATATCTCATACATGCATTACGAGTTCCGGTTTCAAGCATCATAAATCAATCTAATTAATCATGATAGAAAGCAACCGAACACACAATACATCATGTCATTTGACATTCAATCCTGATTTAAGGTTTCACCAGTAGCTTTGTTACCACTGTAGGGTTTTGGGAGCCAAACAAGTACAATAGAATATAACCAAAACCATCCAGGATCCAAGTGAAATACGGTAAACCGGGTGCTGAAAACCTTTCATACCTAATTGGATTTAGATCTTTCACCTAACTGTCGAGTCGAATAATATGACCTGAATTGTTGACGTGTTCAAGCTCTCTATGGTATCCACACGAGCCTCTCAGGATCACCACGCTTCCATCACGTCCCAGAAAATGCATTTCTCTTGCACCCACAGTGCTAGCTTGTGTCCTCCAAGGAGTGACAGGAGAGGAATGCGGCTGGAACCCTAGGAAGGCTAAGCCAAAAGCTGTGAATTTCTCACTATATGTTGTATTTATAGTGATACTCAACTTCCAGGCCAAATGGGTTTCAAAGCCCTAATCTAATTAGGCTTTAATTTTGGGCTTAATAATGGCTCAACTTTTGGGCCAATTATTAACACGAAATTATCATGGAACCATAACCCAAATAAATTAGCCCATGCACTCAAATAATCCAATTGAATCTATGTGTGCGACCTAAAAGGCTCTTACCATGTTGGTAATGACCATAAATCACATTTATGATCATAAGCAATGAGCAGTGTCTAACAACACATCATTGCTACCTAAGTGACAAGGTTGTCAGTGATTCGACTAAACCCTTATGATCATTATCCGTACATGCCATTTTCTGTTTATCTAAGATATCAAAAGTAAGCATGAGACATGGAATGTTTCACTGTCATATAGCCCAATCTTTGGTTTCTCGTTTACCAACTAGACTAACTTAAACTGATGACATTGATATCATATATCAACCCATCCGGGCATGGCCATGCATTTTCTTAGTCTTACTCTATCAAGGGGCCGAAGATATCACTCCCGTACATAAGAGGGACAAATCCTATCTTGATCATACAAAACCCTCCACATGATATGTGACATACCCAATGACCTCTTTCAAGTTCACTCAGTTATGAGTAACAGCGTGATGGCCGAAGTGCTATAGCCTTGACCACTGACTTCGGAGGAGGGGGCCACACCCCTAAAATATATGACCTTGGAACCCCCATCGTATCGACCTCGAAAAATTGCCATATCGCCTCTCCATCAGAGGACGAACGAACCGACTTCGGAAGAGTGGGTAACCCCGGAGAGACGGTATCACCCCAGGGAGAGGTCCNCTCGACAAATCACTGCCTAAGAAAGCCTGCATAAGGCTGGCCCCTCTTTCTGCTTAGAGGTACGGATGGCATCCGTCCATACACGTGTCACAATCAGAGGGGCTCATTTTCCCTATTTACAGCAGGAAAGGCTCGTGAGAAGGGGGGACATGAGACCTTTCGGAGGGCTCCAGAGTTCTAGCCTTCTCTTTTCTCTCTAAACATGCCAGAAAAGCGCCTCCGGCTAGATTCTTCCCCTTCTGTGCATACCGGAGAAATACCCCCCGCAAATCTATTTTGTGCTTACTCTTTGTCATTTAGAGGCACTGACTTGGGCGTCGGAGGCTCCTCCTCGGAAAACCACTCCGGGGACCTCCTAACCCCTGTTCTCTGTATGTTTTAGGCTGGACTACTTAGGGGCGTCCCATTTTCAGGCTCTCTCTAGCACCGAAAATCCTTCACGGCCCCCGCTATCCTCCATCGGACGGCCACACGACATTCCACAGGAGGTCCCTGTCACCCCCGTCATCGAGCCACTGCGGGGACACAAACGATGGCTAACCCGACGCCATCATTTGGCGCCGTCTATGGGAAATTTTCCAGGCAGCCGTGGTAAAAAACTCAGCGTTCTAAGGACAAAAGGCTCCCTGAGACCCCGTCTGCGCCGGAGACTTGCCCGGCGGCCGAATAATTAAGGAACAGGGACTTCCCATCCTGGGGATGATCATCCTCTGGATATCGCCGTGGCTTTCCTGCATAATTTCCCACGCGTTGCCATGGTCGAAATACTGCAGCGGATAGGCCGAAGATGTTTGTGTGCAAATATCGAGCCGAAGTCTCCTCTCTCAATCCTTTCGACGAGAGGAGTAGGGGTGACCCAAGAGCTCAAGGACAAAAAGAGTAGTGGGATGAATACCCAAAGGACAACCGCCCCCCCCCCGGGTCAAGAGAATTCAGGCTAAAGAAAGGTTGCTGTTCCTCAGACAGCAACACCAAGCCCACTACCCTGAAAAGACGCCTACACGTTGATATTAAACAGGCAAAAGGCTATGATCCTACTCCAACGGACACACTACCATCGTCCAAAAAGGAGTCACCCCCGCACGACGTCATAGGGAATAGAGTAAACGGGCAAGTGCGCCGAACTCCAAAGATATTGCATCGCGCACAAGTCTAGAGGGGCAATATAACCCCAGGCGTCAGCAGACTATTGCCGAAAGTCCAGAAACAGAAAAAGGGAAATCCAACGAAGACCGAGTATAGGCGAAAGCCAAAAGAAAGAACTCCCGGCCGAAGGGATCCCAGGCGCAAAAACACTGCGACACTGGAACGGTACCTCGGAGGCCCGAGGATGGGGAAGTCACCTGAGCTAGCATATTCGGTTAACAAAGTGTTGAATCACCCAAGCCCGGCATTGTTGGGAGCAAAAAACCTGGGACAAGGGAAGGAAAAATGCCCAACAAAGAGGCATCTTCCAAAGATCCTGATGAAATGGCAAAAGTACAGAAAATGTTCCGGATAGTCTTCCTTGATTGAAGAGGAACAACGTCGAAAGGGATGCTCAGGCCCATTATAGAAAGGCATCAGCAGAAAGAGGTGCAGAACAATGCACAAAAAGAGGTGCGAACAAATGCGTCCAAAAAGGACGAGAATGGCCAAAAAGAAAAAACGCACCAGCACCCGAAAGACTGCCTTCGGAATAAAATACCCGAAAGACTCCCGTCGAAGTGGGTAACCTCGAGAAACTGCCCTTAGCCCTCTGCAAATATGGTTCACTACCAACAATGCCTAAAGCAAAAATGCCACGAGAAAACAGTAAACCACCTCGTTTGGCGAGACAAGACATCCCTACTGATCAAGCAGGCAAAAGGCATACAAAAGCCTGCTTAAAGGAACATGATGCACGAAGATGGCATATTATTGCCGGCAACATAACGGCTTCAGTCTTTAGACAAATGAGGCTAAAAAGTTCACCATTAAACTTCGGAGTGAAATGAAATTTCAGTTCACCAGCTTAGTTCTAAGGCAACAAGCAGAGGGGAAAAGACCCAGAATGGCCGAGAAAATTCCTTCATAAAATTGGGAATTATCAGACAAACGTCCCGAAAAACCAAGGAGAAAAAAACCTTCCTTACTCGCCTACAAAGACTAGTGCCCACTTG
>KK902894.1:38639-54957 GCA_000696445.1 Aquilaria agallochum | reverse complement strand
CGTTACAAAATAAGATTGGCCATAAAAACCCCAAAATGGTCTTCTTGGGTGGTTCTTGCTTGTGTCTTCAACTTCAAGCTGAAATTCGAACTTGATGAAGCCACTATTTCTCAAAATGAAAATAATTAAAGTTGTAGCTATCTTTCTTAGCTTTGAAATGACACTTGAACCACACAAAACGGACATCTGAAGCCAAAGATACGACCAAAATACCACAACTGCTTCTGAACCAGCGATTACTCATAAATCGTGACTTTGAAGCTGAATTGGAACAGCTTAACGTGAAAACTGGGTTTCATGGTCTGCATATTTTTTGTAGCTCCCGATGTTAGATTTCTAAAGAATCAAGAATTACTGAATTCCGATCTGTTTAGCTCAAGATATGATTTTTCTACCAGAGCATCGCCAATCTGTCAACATCCAAGCTTGGCCATCATCTCCATATGATTCCTTCCATGTTCCAGCAGCTCCCATCCTTGGTTGTGCCTTTTTTTATCGTATCAACTAGGATGCCCCAAGGGCCCCTGAGCACTTAAGGACTCCCTTATGCATGAACTAGGCCTCCTAGACCCATTGCGAACACACCACCACCCTGGTGCGCATGCATTCTAACAACCCATCCATTCTGGAAATGGTGTGTGCACACCATCTTTGCTGTGTGTACGCAACATAGGCTCTAGGCTGCGATGCAAATGCACAACCCTATGGTGTGTTCGCATTTCCTACAAATCAAGAGATATAAAGTTCCTTGTGATGCCTATGCATAAAAGGGACCTTACTTGAGTTATTTCAAGCACTAACTCACCAAATCAAGCTCCATAACTAACATACAAACAACATACATCAATTTAGTAAAAGAATAACTAAATCCCTTACCTCAATTATGTAAGAACTAGCAAGCATCAAGAACCACAAGCCAAGAATTTCCAATTTCAAAGGCTCCTCTAATTTTTCTAGGTTCCAAGGAAAATTCAAGGCATATGGCACTAAATTAACACCAATTTAACAAAACCCAAGCTTAAAGCAACTCAAGAAATAAGAGAAATCTAGGATCAAAGACATACCTCACACACACACTAAGCTTAAGTAATAAAAACACCCCAAGAAGCTTAAAACCCAGAAAACAAGTGCAAAGTGAGCATTTAACCACTTGGGCACCAAGAAATGCTTCCAATTTTGCCAATAAATCATGTAATTATGAAGATTTAAGGTAAAGATGGAGAGATGAAGAGAAAGCTTTGAATTTTGGGCCTAACATAGGTGAATAGTGGTAGCTTCCACTCTTCTAACAAGTTTATAAACCAATAAACATCCCCTTCCCCAAACTTTTTAAGTTTTTTGTGAAAATACCCCTTCCCAAAATAGTAACTAGGTAATTTGAAACTTTGGCAAACTTTGCTAACTTGGGCTTTCGGTTTTAAAAATGCTATTTTTACTCCAGAGACTCATCCAGATCCTCTGAGGTGTGAAATTACCATTTTGTCCCCAAGCAAACCTAGTACCATAAACCACTCAAAATATACTAAACCTTTAGTAACTTGATCTTGCTAATTCACCTTTAGTTAAGGCATTTAAACAAGGGATTTATGAATTTACCTCGCTCACCAAGCATTCCGATTGAAGGGCTATAACATTCTCCCCACCATGGAGAATTTGGTCCACCAAATTCAATCTCCCCATCTTAAGACACAATCCTAGGATATGGTGCCAACATATCCCGATCAAAACTACCAACGGGTGTAGGTCACAACAACCCACTTGCCGTCAAACTACCTAACCCATTCAACTAATGCCCTCAGAGTCGAGCTGACACAGCCCTTCGTGGGCCACCCAGGAAGCCTGTGGGAACTTGTCCCACACTAGTCACAGTTGGCTAATTGATTACGTGCACACAAGTTAAAAATTTTATGCTTTTAGTTAATTAATCCTACTATGCAATTATGCATGAGTATGTACTTTGACTTGAATGATAAAACAAGAAAAAGACAAAACATTGCCATGGCATTTTATTAAAAACAAATATCAAAACTGTCAAAGCATACAAAGCACTTATGTGGCTAGGTACACATAATCAACCACGTGTGAATATCTAAGCAAAAGTAGACTATGCTCACACCCAAGAGCGACTCTAGAGTACACTACTCAACATGAACATTGGAGGCAACTAGTGTATGCAAACTATACACTAAATCATACTACTGAGATCCACAACTAATGTTACCAGCTCACAAAATGGAAGAATTACAAGTGTGCCATAATGGCTAAAAACTATTATATTGTGTAATTCTCTTCATAGTGATTGAAGTGTGAAGGGTAAAAGGTATAATGAACACCTCCTTAAAAGTGTTCCAAGTTGGTAACTTGGCCCCCAAGGAAAGCCTTAAGGATTGCTTGTTTGTCAACCTATGGACTTTTTTGGAAGGTTTTGGAAATTCAAGTACTAAATTGCAAACTCCCATGAAAGATCTTTGGAGAGTTGTGGTAAGGATATGAATGGTATAAAAGTGCTATTGGAGGACCAAATTGCTTATGGAAGGGAACTAAGGACAAACAAGACACAAAAAGGCATAAAGGACCTAAGTGTTCTAATGTAGGCCTTAAGATGTGTATGTCTTTGACTTAAGTCAAATGGAGCAAGTTGGATTTTTTTTACCTAGAGAGGGTGGCTCTATGGCTTGGAAATTGGTAAAAAATGTGGGTAAAAATGTGGCCAATAAGTTTAAGAAAAACAAACCATGCATATGGGCAAGGAAAAGGACATAAAGCAAGGTTAAGCTTGTTAAGTGTGTTTTGTGCACTTAAGCTCATTTAAGCCCATTTAAGTGGCCAACTCACTTATTTCTCTCCCATTTTTAGCCTTTTCCAGCCCAAAAATACAGCCACACTTCCTCCATAGGCACCACACCTCCAAACTTGCAATTGATTGAAATTGAAGGCAAAAGGAAGCAATTGGAAGCTATTGCTTGGATACTTTAATGACCAAGCTTGATTTTTGGCCTACCCACTTTGGTAAGGGTTCTTTTGCTCCCATGGGTTGTTTTCTATATTTTGAAGAAACCATAGAACTAGGGCTAAGCTTGGAAGAGAGCCATGAGCTTGATGAACCATGCTTGGTGAAGGGAATGCACTTATTGAAGGTTTTGTGACCTGTGTGAAGTGCACAAAAATGACAGTGAAATGAGGGTTTCTAGGGCCCAAAGTTAGTACTAAATAGTGTTAAAATCCTCCTAAGACCAAGCATTAGCTTGAGGAGGGCTTCCATAGTGATTTCGTTATGTTTATTATGTGTTTTATGGACTAATCTATGGTATATGTTACTGCTGCATTTCATGTGTTTGTTGGTTGTGAATGGCTGCTGCTTTTGGTTGTTATATGATGAATACTCATAAATGTATTGTTATTAAGGGTTTAAATCATCATTATACACTTTAAGTATGATTAATTTCTATATTCTGAGCATTTTTCCACTGTGTTACTATTCATGTATTTTTACGATTCATACGCATTTTTACTATTCACATATCACTATTCACCGACTTACTGTTCATACGCGTATTCATTGTGCATATGTGGTTTACTGTTCATTAATATTAAAATATATAAATTAAATAATTATTTT
Organism: Aquilaria agallochum; assembly: GCA_000696445.1. NCBI lineage: Eukaryota > Viridiplantae > Streptophyta > Magnoliopsida > Malvales > Thymelaeaceae > Aquilaria > Aquilaria agallochum. The sequence continues at coordinate 51,338 of KK902894.1, read as the reverse complement.
TTATGTAAGTAAAAAGCATCACTTTGCGGCGCTTTACGAGAAAAAAATCATATCTGGAGCTGTAGGCATCATAATTGAGTGATTCCAAATTCATCTGAAAGCCAACACATAGGTCTTCAACTGTGCTTCATTCTGCAAGCTAGTTTGATCATTTTCATTGCCGAAATCTGATTATAGATGAGACCCTTTGTTATTTCGTGTGCTGAAGAGCAATTTCGGTAGAAAAATCATAACTTGAGCTAAGGATGTCCGATTTGAATAAGTAAGCTATCAATTCGAAGCTAAAGAGGAGATCTACAACTTCTATGCTTTGAAGAGGAGCCCATCTGATGTCTACGATGGCCAAAAAATTAAAAGAAGTTACAGCCTGCCATTGTTGATTTATATTTACCTACATTTTACCATTTTATTTTTATCATTTCACCCACCCCAAAACTCTATAAATAGGCACCTTGGGAGGAGGGTGAAGGTTGCCATTTCTTAGGCCATTTCCATGTTCTTTAGTTTTTCTCCTTTGTTCTTGTTCTAGTTTTCAATATCATAGCTCTGTCCATGTGTTTTCTCATTCTTGTTCCTGTTCTTCCTTTGATCTTTTAATCTATGTTTATTTCATCTTTCTATATGTTGTTTGCTTTTATTATGTCTAACTAATTTTCTTTTTGCTAAGGTGAAAGGGTGAAGCTTTTAGTGTAGAGGTTATGATTGATTTGAATTGATCACAATGTTAACGGTATTTTCTTCCTTAATATATTTAATTTTCTTCCCTGTTAAGTAGGAGTCTTGATTCATCATAGTCAAATCATTGGCACAAAAGCTGCTTGATTCCCTCTGTAGAAGATGGCTCTGCCTTCTATATTGGAATCTTGAATTATTGTTGACAAAGGTTGGCATGATGGATACTTGAATCCATTAGCAAGTGTTGGCATTTTAAGATCAATGAACGTTAATACTAATTAAATTCCCTGATTGGGAACACCGTTATGTGTGGATCTCAATTGAGTGGTAAGATAGGCTAAAATTAATCATAACCGATATACTAAAAGTGGATCCCCTAACCTTAGCTATTTTATTTGAATTTAAATTTTTAATCAACACTTGTTCACACTTTGCACCAAGATCTTTCCTTAGTAACAAATCTATAACTTGTATTTTTAATTCACTTCCCTGTGGGTTCGACACTCGGACTCCCAAGATTTATGGTTTTTTTTTTGTGTCTTTGGATGCAAGTTTTAATGATGGTTACACTGCCTATTGAATCCAAGTGCTACCCTTACTAAGTTTCTCAATGAAATTTACTCCACTCAATTTTGCCATTTCAAGTCCAGATGAAAGATTACATTCAAACTAACCTTTGTGATTTGAGTTTTGCCCTAATTTTTTAGTTACTTTAACTTCCATATGTCTACTTGTGATCTAGAAATTTTTGTGATTTTATGAGGACATTTGGTATTTTTAGTGATGGTACTTATTGTGTTGTGTAGCAGCTGTCCAACATCCTATTTTGGAGTCCATTGTGTCTTAGGCACTCCTGCAACTTAGGTTGCATATTTAGCTGAGTTAAGACCATTTTTTAGTGCATGTATGCATGTACATGTAGTATATGTAAAATGAGACAAGTATGCAAACATTTGAGTAGTGTTTTGGCTATGTATGTGATGTAGTGCAAAGCTGCCTAAGTGTGAATGAGGCTATTTATTTGTAAATTCTATTTTGGCCACATATTGTTGTTAAATTCAAGGGCATGTATTTCTTATGTGTATTGGATATATTTGGGATAGCCTTGTAGGGCTTTCCCTTTGTGAATTAAGTGTTCGCATGGTTTGGAAAAAATTGTATGAGCATAATGGTTCAAAACTTACCTGAATTTTGACCTTGTACTCACAATAGTGTATCTCCCTCTGTAGAATGAATCGTCATATGAAATTTTGACCACACCGAGAGGACATCTAGAGGTTTAACTGGGCTTTGGAATTTATGGATTTGGAGCTCTGTACCCAAATTTATGATGTTGCAAAATTGCCTAAGTTACTATTCATTTGGTCAAAATTTTGTAACCAACTTAAAAAATCCATAACTAGGTCCATAGGTGGGCTATTGATGTAAAAAAAAAATTCCTTGGTTTGCTCAAAGTCTTTACTTGATAATGAAGTAAATAAAATAGGGGTTACTTGGCTATAATGATATAGTTTATTGGAGGAAGTTTGGATGCAATGGCCGGAATTTTTGAACCTAGTAAGAATGCTTAATGTATGGAAGCCAAAACTAAGACTTGTGCTAGTGTTTTCCTTCTTAGCCACCATAGTGTGCACAAATGTGAATATATGTGTTATGGTTAGACCAATATGCATGTATTTACATAATGCTCAAGAAGGTTACTTAAGTATGTACACTAAGGGTGTGTTCTGGTGACCTACCGACACATCAATCTTGGGAGTTTAAATGCAAAGTTTTGGCACCATAACTGGATTATCTCGGAATGGGTAACAACTAAGCTCCCACCTTAGAGCAAACTCCCAATGGCAAGCTTCATGAGCCCTCTCTTGTGCTACACTAGCCTTTCTCGGCTAAGTAAGCAACTATAGTTAGTACGATAATGTAACCAAAAAGAAAACCACAAGCTAAAATCATAAAGATTCAAATAAATCATATACCTACTCATGAGCTTAGCTCAGCAACCCTCAATGGTTGCTGGCTCAATGATACCCAAAAACTGCATACCTAAGGCTAAGGGAGTGAGAATCAATGATTCTCAGTAAGGGATCCTTCAACCTTCAAGAAAAATACTGTGCACACATATATATCTAATATATGAAATCTACTTTGTGTGCTTGTAGTCTGAGGGCTAACATATGCGCATATATTTGAGTCCCTTGGGACCCTTCCTCTTCTTAGTCCTCTCACGGGCATCACTTCATGCCTAGCGAGTCATGGCCCTTAACTCGCTCCTAATAAGCCTTAGCTTACCAACGAAGTAACTTTAGCCTTCTTTTGGTTGTTGTGCAGGTTAACATGGTGGATGCACTTCGCTTGAGTTCCAAGGAACTCACCAGGTGTACTAAGCCTCCACAGGGTACCTCAAGTCCCTAGGCTTACCTAGGTCACTTGTGTACTAGCCTTCCACCTTAAAACCTTACCAAGAGTGCAATAGGTTTTGACTTGCACCTCAAGTAATCTTGCCTAGGCTACAAGTGTGCTAAACCTCACTTAAGGCACTTACCTATCCACCATTACTTGGTTTACCCTAGTGGAGTGGTAATGATCATGGTTGGACTGATAAATTCTAGTTTTGACTAGACTCTCCTAGGTGCACTAAGGTTTCCACACTAGGACCTCAAACCTAAAGGTTGAACTAGGCTTCGGATGGTACTAAACCTTTCACTTAACTAATGGTGCTCTAATGTTGCCAAGTATAACCTTAATTTTAGTGAAAACACCATTAAACCTTGGCTAAACCATGCTTAGGAAAAGAATGGAAATGATAGCCCTTCCTCTTAGCTTCATGTGGAAACTTGAATCACCTCAAATGAACACCCGAGTGAAATGCTATCAGGAAAATACTAAAGCATGTCAATGCTGTTGAGTGTAGGTGCCTAGGCGCCAGAAGCATTTTTTTCTCAAGTTCCAGATGGCATCCTAGTGCTATAGCCTAACATAGCACCTAGGAGCCAGGGACACGAGCTCTACTAGCACTACAGCCTCACGTGGAGCCTAGGCGCCAGAAGCAATTTTTTCTCAAGTTCCAAATGGCATCCTAGTGCTACCGCCTAACATGGCACCTAGGAGCCAGGTACATGAGCTCTCCTGGCACTGTGGCCCCGCATGGAACCTTGGCATTAGGGCCCTGTGTCTTGAATCCAAGAAAAAACCTCTTAAACCTCTTTGGAGGCCTCCATGCCCCTCTAAACGTCCATGGAACAACTCCAATTTCTTCCTACCTACAAACCACATACACTAGCTGTAATTTACCATTTTCATCAAGCTCTTGGTGCCCTATAACACTATACTAAGCTTGAATTTGTCACAAGTCCACCATATGCACCACCATCCACCAATCATTACCATTTACAAAACTATGTGGATTCTACTACAAGCAAGCTATGAATGGCATGAAACAAGCATGAAATGTAAATCCCTTATCTCAATTAACCTTGAGCTAGCTTGAATCAAGCACCACAAGCCATAAGAAAAAAATAAACTCCAAAGGGTTTTACTAGGTTCTTAGGTTCCAAGGAATAATCAAGGCATATGGCACTAATTTAGCACAAACCCAATAAAACTCAAGCTTGAAACAACTCAAGAAACAATTAAAGCCATGGATTGAGACCATACGTCATGCACAATACCAACCCAAGCTAGAAAAATGCCTCTAATGGCTCCAATGGTGCAAAATAATCATAAAACAAGCTATTCTCCTTATGGGCACCAAGGAAGCCTTCATTTTTCACTAAGAAATCATGATTTGGAGGAGAATTCAACAAGAAATGGAGAGGGGAAGAGATGGCTACGAAATTGGAAGGGAAATGATGAGTGAAGAGTGCCAATAACTCATCCCTTCCAACTATTTTAACAACAAAACCCCCTTCCACCCCAAACTTTTTTAAAAACTTGCAAAAAAACCCTTCCCTAAATAGTAACTAGGTAATTAAAACCTTGGCAAACTTTGCTAACTTGGGCTTTAAGAACATAAATTTTACTTGCAGGACATGTCCTGACCCTCCAAGGTGCAAAATGAACATTTTGTCCCTAGGCAAACTTAGTGCCATAAACAACTTGGAACCAACTAACCCTTGGATAACTTACTTGATTTTGCTAATTCATATTTAATTAACGTATTTAAGCTAGGGATTTATAAGCTTACCTTGCTCAATGAGCATTCTACTAAGAGAGCTATAACACGAGCCCTGTCTTATATAGGCACTATGGCCGATGCCACTATTTGTACTCATTCCCAACCATAGCCCGATCACTATTCACTGTTCTCGCTACCTTAGACTGAGCTTACTTGGTCCAAACATTTTAATGCAATTTTTTATTCCCGAAAACCTTGGTATGGCTTTTTTTTGTTACCTTCAGAACATGGTACTCCTGACGGACATCCAGCTACTCCAAGCTATCCCAATGAATCCAATGATCATGAATCCCCCACTCCATACTCTATGTTAAGTCCTTTAATGTAAGATAGCTTAACAAGCTTTTAAAAGATTGTCCACTAACCTTACACTAATAGGGTATTACCAAAAGCTCAGAACCAACAAGCATGCTTCAGTCACTCCTCTATGCCAGAACCCACTTGTGTAAGCTAGCTTAATAAGTTAAACTTGTTCGTTAACACTCACACTGAAAAGTTCCACTCTAGGTTCGGCACTCATGCTCCTGTACAAAACCCCTTTGTGCAAGCTAGCTTAACAAGTATGAAACTTGTCCACTTAGTCTCGCACAGTTAGTTCCTTGCTCTAGGTTTAGTACCTAACAACTCTTCACTATCACTAGATAAGTGTGTCACTAGTGTACTATGGCATCACCATATACACTGATAGGACCCTAAGGCATACTCCACTCCATGCTCTACTATACTCCAAGGCTCTTCTAAATGAATGAACTACCAAGAGTTGCAAGTCCCGACCCACCCTAGAGTAAAATTTTTTCAATGCTCCTCTCGAATGGCCCTTTTGCATTAGGTATAATAGTGCATTGGGAAAGGTACCCAAGCACCACCTAAGCACCATGTTCCTATTGCAGTTGCAACTTTGGAGTCTCTTACACCCATAAGCCTACTAGACAAAACCTCTCTGGCATGACTGCCAAGACCTCCAAGTAGCTAGCAACCCTTGGGCCTCATCTGTGTCACTCTACTCAGGCCATTCAACACTTGATGATTAAGCTACCGATATGCTACCTAAGTTGAAGTTTTTGACACTTCAGCTACTCTATTCAGAGTATCCTAGGTGCTTGAAGCCTATACATGCAGTTTCTTCACTTAGCTGCACTCAATTCTTTATGCCTAAAGCACCTATAGGGTCTTTGGTCGAGTTACATGGTACTACCCAATCCTAGGCCATCCAAGGTGTCCTTGGCTTGATGGTTGACAAGACACCTAGGCCCTATTCACTAGGCTCTAAAATTTCTCGAGTCTTACTCATGACCTTAACTACTTTAAACCTCCTGACCTCTAAAACTATCAAGCGACCACTTAATGACCATTCATCACTTAGTCTATGGTTACAAAGAACCATATCCAACTTCCATGATGAGCTACCATACCATAACTACACTGTATTGATCTCTCATCAAGATGATGTACATATGACTTCACCACATCCACTAAACTTACATGGTGAAAGAAATAACCTTTGTTAACTATCAGGACTGGTTGTCTATGAAAAATAGCTTGGGTGGCTTATCCACAACAACACCGTTTAGTGCACCAAGGTATGCACTTTAGGGCTAGCTTATCCCTTTTGGAGTTATGAGTCTCACCCGCTAGCCCTTGACCAATCTCTCAAGTCATTGCCCTTTTTTTACTAGGCACTAAGGTCAAGTGAAACACTCTAACTCTAGGCTTTAACTAGCTCAACCAATATCCTTACCAACTAGAGTTTCAACTATTGAGTTCTCACTACGTCAATAAACACAAGAACTACCAAAGTCACAAAACAGATGCCTGAGCACAACTATACCTATACTGGACTTGGCACTTTGAATACCAAGCATGACACTTAACTAGGTGGGAGATTGCTTTGCCTTGTGGCTGCTTGTGAGTTGACTCTCTACAGGTCGTAGTTAACTTTCCCTCATGGGCATTCCTCAGACACTACCCCATAGGGTAACGGTAAAACATCATTTTTCTTGCATTACTTTGTCATTTCTGATCTGATAGTTCAAAGTTGTACAAGCATACTGGCACTAAAATAAACAACAAATGATCACCATAACAACCTCAGTTCCATTTAGGACTTAGTCTATTACCTACTCGGCTAGTTCCACTAATCGAGTCGTTATTCTTCCACAGGTCAACTCGATGTGCTTCGACTCCACTTAACCTCGAGATGATGATCTTAGGTCACAAACTATCCTTTGGTCCATGGTAGTCATTCCTATTGCCCAGGTTCTCTAACTACCTTTCGGCGATCAAGCCACACTCTAGCAACGACTCTTTTGCTACTGGCCCTACCTTAGTGTTTAAAACTAGCAGATGAAAAAACCTATCCATGTACTTACCCCTAGATGAATTCCTTACTCCTTGCTTCTCCTATGGTCACACCTTCATTCCACTATTAGAAATAAAAATTAAAACTTACCTACTTACCTTTTTAGCATCTAACTGAACCTCTACATTGATCAGCTACTTTAAAGAACTCAGCCATTCAACTAGCTAGTCTTTAGATTACCAGCTAGGCCAACCAAAACTAATCTTGTGAATGAACAAAACCTATGGAACCTGAAGACAAATACAATCTAAGGCATTTAGGCCTCCACTTATGAGGTTTCATGCACTAGCAAGTGGATGCTAGGGTCCCAGGTATTTCCCCATTTCTTGGTGCATCATTAAGTTCCTAATGCACTTGGGTTAACCCTTAACCCTGCTCAAAACTATAACCAACATGCCAAAGAAAACTCTGCTAGTAAACTAATGCTAGAATTCCATCAAAGTTACTAGACTATTAGTGAAAGGTTAGAGACTTTCCTAACACTAGTAATTCACCTACCACGAGTTCACTACAACTACCCGTCGTACTCAGCTAGTGGCTACCTACTTCAATTACTTGGGTAATCGACGCAAAACTGAAACTACTACTCTGGTTCATTAGGTTAACTCCTTGTCGTAACAACTATTAGGGACAAGCTTCCTAGGTTGGTCTTAACTTAACTGAGCCAAATATGAGCCAAGTTCAATGATCACTTGGACCGTTGGCAACAATTCCTAGGTGCATCATAAAAACCATGGGCTTTTTACAACTTAGGCGTAAGCCCCTTCTCCTACATGATCCATTCTGGTTCCTCAGTCTCAGGTCAACTATTGCACTATGGGCGTGTCACCCATGCTTTTACAAGGTTGAATGAGCCAACCTTTACCTTGCAGTCTCGTGTGTTTGGGTCATCTAACTCTCATTTGAGAGCTACTACATCTTGCATTACTTGTGAGTGGCCCACCTTGGCAATCATCAAGTGCCTTTATATGCTAGCTTAGGGCTTTGGGAAACTGGGCCTAAAGCTCCTACTCTCAATGGAAAAGTATAAGAGTACTACTCTTGTTGTTTTGTAGCTTTCATGACCAAGTGTTTATCACTTGAGTAAGTGTATTCTTAGGTCTCTTCGGTGTTGCCTAACACATCTGAGCTGGTGGGTTCAAGTTCTTGACACTTCAGGACTAACTGACTCTACAATGTTGTACTCCCCACCTTGGGGGTTTTTATGCCATTTTTGTCCTATGGATCATGTTGCCAATTTCATCTTTGAGGTCCAAAACAACTTTCTAGGATGGTTGTCACATCCCAACTACTTGCACCAAAGTGTTGCCCAGCTTTAGAGCAAGCCAAACCAACTATCCTAATGTTGCCACACTAGACTGCTAGGATCCATTCCTAGACCTTAGTATCCAAAAAAAAACCTAACCCAGTTTCACCATTGTAATCTGTAGCAAAAGCCATATGACAACTCATAGATGTTAGTTAGTACTAACTACCCTAGTAGAAGGATAATCCTCTAGATCTCAGTTCCTAGCCTCCAATTACCATGACCATGCTCCAATACCAAAACTGATACGACCCTAGGTGGCTAGCCTAGGAAGCCAATGGGAACTTGTCCCACACTAGTCGTAATTAGCTAACTGATTACGTGCATACTAGCTAAAACCTTTATGCTTCTAGTTATTTAATCCGACTATGCAATCATGCATAAATAATGCTTTGACTTATGTAGTAAAACAAGTTTAAAGTATAATCATAAATCATAAAACATTTCCTGGGCTTTCTACTAAAATCCAAGTTTCAAAGCTTTCAAAGCGTACAAAATAACTGTGGGATTAACTACACATAATCAATCATGTGCGAGCATCCATACAAAAGTAGAATATGCTCACACTCAGAAGTGACTTTAGAGTATACTACTCAACATGAACATTGGAGGCAACTAATGCATGAGAACTATACACTAAAATTCACTACTGAGATCATCAACTAAGCTCCCACCTTAGAGCAAACTTCTGGTGGCAAGCTCCATAAGCCTTCCCTTGTGTTTCACTAGCCTTTGTCGGCCAAAAAGACAACTATAGTTAGTACCATAACTTTACCAACAAGCAAACTAGAAATTAGAATCATAAAGATTAAAATAAATCATATGTGGTTCATCTCGGCACTGGCAGAATTTACACATCCTTTTCAGCTCTTGCTCAAAAAAGGTGTGCCTTATAGGTGGAGAATAATGCAACAATAAGCTTTTGATTAGGTTAAGCAAATTCTCACTTTGCTAGCAACATGATCATGACAATCAAAGGTGAACCTATGTATCTATATTTGATTGCTACATCCAATTTTTTGAGTGCTTTGCTAGTACAGGAAGTTGATGGTTAAGAAAGCCTGGTATACTATTCAAGTCATGCTCTTCATTGTAGTAGGGGGAATTATCCTTTAATTGAAAAATATTGCTTGGCCCTTTTCTTTTCTACTTAAAAGTTACAACATTATTTTTTTGCACATAAGGTGTTCTTGGCTACAAAATCTGATCCATTGAAGTATCTTCTCACTCATCTGACTTTATCTGGAATGACAGCCAAGTGGCTACTTACGCATGGCAAATTTGATATCATTATTATAACTTCAAAGATGATTAAATCCTTGGCATTGGTGGATATACTTGTTTACTTCCTACCCTCTGCTCCTAGTAAAGAAATAGTCACATCCCAAGAAGACATAACTGAGAAAGTTTGCATGGCGGAAGAAAATGAAGGAAAATGGAAACTTTACTTTGATGGATCAGCAACAATGTCATCGGGTGGCACAGGCATTGTCTTCATTCCCCCCATCAAGATCCTCAATCTTCTTCTACAATGGAGCATGGGATCATTTCATTATCATTCAAGTCGGGTTTTCCTTGCACAAACAATTAGGCAGAGTATAAAGCTCAAGTGCTTGGCCTATTTGTAGCATTAGAGATTGGTGTGATAAATTTATGTGTCCATGGTGATTCAAATCTTATTATCAAGCAAACTAATAGTGATTTGCAATCAAAGAGCCTACATTAACACCATACTGATCCATTATTCAGAAGTTGATTAGGTGATTCAAACAAGTCAGATTGGAGCATACCTTGCAAGCATCAAATCATCATGTTGATTCATTAGCAACTTTAGTCAGTAAGGCTATTTTTCCAATAGGGGAGGATATTGTTCATTTTCCTATTTTTCAACATACTCATCCTTGTCTTTTCTATGAGGTTTTCCATTCACTTAATTATAAAGAAGGTGATTGGAGAATAGCTATCCGAAAGAAGCTATTGGAGCCTACAACAAGTGATGTTGGAATGTTGAAGAACTTCATACTAATTGGTGATGAACTTTATTATCAAGGTGCAAATGGAGTTCTTTCACATTGTTTGCCGGCTGAAGAAGCTAAATTTCAATTAGAAAAGGTTCATGAGAAATGGTGTGGGGAGGAAAACTTCTCTTTCTATCACTTACAATAAGATTTATCAGTGATGTTTAAGTACAACTTACAATAAGATGGTGGGAAAGAGAATGTTTAAAGGGAGGGATTTGGTGTTGCGTGCTGCTGAGCATATCAAACATGGTTTGCCAGCTCTAAAATTTGCTCCAAAATGAGAAAGGTCATATATTATAAAAGATGTCAATGAAAGCGGATATTGCTGACTTTTGAACCCAAAGACAAGTGATGTAACATCACTAATCAACTTCCAATTCATAAAGAAGTTCTATTGAGTCATTTAGCCAAGTTTAATGCACAAGTGAGCATGAACAAATTTCAAAGAACAAGAGAAGTTCTATCATCATTTTAGCTCTCTCTTAATGAATGCAGTGAAACCACTATTTATTGAAAATAGAAGCTAATCTCTTTAGCTCTCTCTCAATGAATGTAGTGAGACCACTGTTTATTAAAAATAGATGTCAATCTCTTAGTTCCTTTTTAGCGAATGCATTGGGAAGATTTTCCTAGCTCTCTCTTAGAAAATGCAGTGAGAATATTATTTATTGAAATGAGATGTTGATCTCTTACTTTATTCTTAGCAAGTCCATTGGGATGATTTTTTTTTTTATAGTTTTCTCTTAGCGAATACACTGAGGGCATTATTCAGTAAGGGCATTATTCATTGAAGTGAGATGTCGATCTCTTGCTTCCCTCTCAGCGAATGCATTGAGAAGATTTGTATAGCTTTCTTTTAGCAAATGCATTGAGGGCATTATTCATTGAAATGAGATGTTGACCTCTTGCCTCCCTCTTACTAAATGGATTAGGATGTTGTCTCTATTATTTTCTTTAAACAGATTGATGGTCTAAGTCATGTCAAGAGCTCATATTGGAGTTTTGCAAAGAAACCAAGTAAGTGGTCTTATTATTTAATTTTTGTTTTTATGAAAATATTAAAATAAAAGATGTACCTGGATCACTCTTAGTGAAAAAGATAATTTGTTTGATAAATATCAAAGAGACAAAACTAACATCTAGGCAGTGCCTAACAAAAAAAAAAAAGGCCAGAAACTTGTTTTCCTAAGCAAAAAGTGGGAGTATGTCACTAAGATATATAATCTCTTTTATTGCCACTAATTTTGTTGTTATTTGTTTTTCCTGGTCTTCATAAATTTTCTTTGTTTCTGCCAGAGAACATTAATCTTATTCTCCGCATATGCCAATTGAGCAATTAAGGAACCTTTCTTTTCCTCAAGATGCTTGAGCTTTTGAGATATTTGTTGCTTCTCATCCTTTATCTTTTGTAGCTCAAGATGGCAATCCTCTATTGAAGCTACTTTTCTCACTTGTTGGATGATAGATTGCAACTTTTCTAACTTGAACTTAGAATCTTCAAGCATCTGCATAGGCAAAATAATGCCATTTTGTTTATTTTTAGCCGATCATGAATAGTATATGCATTAAAAAAAATCATCTTGCAAAATACCTTAAAAGGCTCATTAGCTTCAAATATTTCTGCAGCCAATAAAGTGCAAAAATCTTTCTCTAGTATTACTAATGTATCAGCCAAAGTGCTAAGCCTTTTTGTAGATTTCTTTTGCTTCAACTCTTGTTGGCAGAAAAGAAAACACCTTTTACATCAAAGATAGGCTGTAGGTAATGATGCTATAACTTTGTCACTTGTGTTTGCGTTTTGTTGGCCATCGTTTATGAAATGATGATGTTGGGTTGGCCATTATTTATGTTCCTGCCGTGGCTCCACAGCAGGGGTAACAGGGACCTCCTGAGGAATGTCGTGCATGGCCGTCTGATGGTGGATAGCAATGGCCGTGAAAGGTTTCCAGTGCTGGAGAGAGCCTGAAAAGGGGATGCCCCCAAGTAGTTCAGCCTGAAACATGCAGAAAACAGGGGTTAGGAGGTCCCCGGAGTGGTTTTCCGGGGAGGAGCCTCCGACGCCCAGGTCAGTGCCTCTAAATGACGAAGAGTAAGCACAAAATAGACTTGCCGGGAGTATTTCTCTGGTATGCACAGAAGGGAAAGAATCTCTCCGGAGGCATTT
>KK902894.1:0-35017 GCA_000696445.1 Aquilaria agallochum | reverse complement strand
AGGCTTTATCGGGCAGTGGTTTGTCGAGAAGCGTGTCTCTGCGTGTCAGAGCGCAGACTGCAGTGGCCTGTCAGAGTGCTTGAGGTCGACGTCTAGTGCGTACGGGCGAATATGTCAGGGACTCCTTCATGGCACCCATCGCTCCTCTGAGGTCCGTTCGGCCGACGTTACCTTTTAGGGGGACGAGCAAAGACCTCTCCCCGGGGTGATACCATTTTTTCGGGGTGTTCTTATTCTTCCGAAGTCGGTTCATTCGTCCTCTACTAGAGAGGCGATATGGTAGTCTTCCGAGGTTGGTACGATGGGGCTTCCGAGGTCGTATACCTCAGGTGTTTGGCTCCCTCTTTCTCCGAAGTCAGTGGACCAGGGCGATAACACTTCGGCCATCAACTTGAATGCCATAAAAATGAACAAGATTAACTTATGCAACAACACTTGTGCCTTCTGCTAAAGCTGGGGGAAGAGTATGGTGGGGCAGTAGATTAACATTCAAGTTGTGAGTCTATGCTAATGCTATAACTCTTTCTATCACTGAGAAATGTGACTTGGCTTTATCTCTTCGCTCTTCTAAAGCTTCCAAATCTAGTAGCCGCTGAGTATCATTATCAAGGCCCGAATCAAGTGCCAAACATGCTAATAGGATAGCTACTTTTGCTGGAATAATAGCCTCATATCCATATACAAGTGAGAAAGGCAGATCCTTTGTTGGAGTAAGCTTTAAAGTACAATAGGCCCACAAGGCTAAAGGAAGCATTGTAAACCATAAGGAATGGTCCTCATGAACCATTCTACTTAAAACTTTGAGTAAGGTTTTGTTCGTTGCTTCTTCCTGACCATTGCCCTGAAGATAATAGGCCATAGACTTAATGTGATCAATATCATAATTTGCCAGTATCTCACGTACATAAGAATTGACAAATGGTTTACCATTATCAAAGAGTATTCTTCTTGAAATTCCAAACTGGCAAATTATATTCTCCTTAATAGAAGTTGCTACGGCTATGCCAGTTGTTTTCTTTAGTGCTATAGCTTCCACTCACTTAGTAAAACATTTAGTAGCTGCCAAGATCCAGATGTATCCTTTTGACGGTGGATTGATAGGTTCAATGAGATCCGTTGCCCAAGTATGGAAAGGCCAAGGTATGGTCATGCTATGCAATTCGATTGTCGGTGTATGGATAATAGCACCATGGAGTTGACACTGAAGACAATTTCGGGCATAAGTAAGTGCATCATCTTCCATGGTAGGCCAATAATAACCAGTGTCTTAGAGTTGATGATATAATTTTCTGCCACCTTGATGTTCTCTACATGAACCTGCATGCATCTCCACTAAGACTTGGCTACCTTATTCTTTGGTGAGACATTTTAGTGGATGCCCATGAAAAGAGAATTGGTATAATATGTTATCCTGAAAAAAGAATTGCTTAGTACACCTCTTGATCAAATGAGCATCTTTATACTGTGTAGGATGGATTCCATTTTGGAATCTATATAAAGATGATGCCAATCTCCCACCTGAGTGATAAAATGACATTCCAATGCATCTAGCGAATGAAAGCAAGTAAAACATAAATTCTTTAAGTCATCAGCATCTTTAGCAATTTCAGGCCAACAATAACCCATGTGTTGCAATAAGTGATAGAAAGAGACGTTTTCCTCCCCACACCAGATGTAAAAGGATTCTGGTAAATTTTTGTGAGAGATTTGCCTGTAGTGGTTGGCCTTTCAGTCTACCTATATTTTAATCTCAATATTGTTGAGCCAATCTTGGGGTCAAAAGAAAATACCACAACCAATGCTTGTGCACATGCTTAATTTGTTTGGAAAAATGAAAAGATTGGTTTATTGAGTCAATCTACTTTGTTTCATCTATTGGCAACAATAAATGTCTATTAAGATGAACAAGTGATTTTGACAAATTCTTCTATGCTTCCTTATTCACATCCCTCTTTTTGTTGCCTAACCGGGTATGTGATTTTCTTTTGCCTAGTTGGGTACATGGCTTTTTTAAAAAATGTTATGGTTTGTTATTTATATCTATAAATATTATATTAACAAAATTAAACTTCAAGATCTTGGATTTTGCTCCTTTAATTTATAATGATGTAGGTTTCAATTATTACTGATGGAACTACTAAAGTTATTTCATGTCTATGCAACAATCAAAATGGTAACATCTATATTATATTTTTCATGCATATGAAGCATGAACATATAAAGCATTTCATATGCAGTGGTGCAAAATGTAGTGATGTAATTTGGTAAATTTATATTTATCTACATATTTATTATTTATTATTTATTCATAAAAGTTTACTAACTGTTTTATTGTTCTAAGTTTGATGATGTCGAATATAAAATTTTGGGCAGAAATTTTAATTCGATATTGTAAAGGGATGACTTTAAGGAGTTTTGGCTTAGAGGGCTCAGAGTAAAGCCCGTTGGATTTTCCAACCAACCTGGTAGACCCAAAAGCCCAAAAAAATAGTATTTATGCAAAGATAACTATTACATGTTTCTCTACCATTAATCTAATGACAACTGGCGTAATCTTATACACCTGACTTCCCTTTAAATAGCATTTACATTCCTTGTGGAAAGGAGGCCATTTTTTACAATCATCCCACCTTTTAGAGCTTTCATATTATTTTATTTCTCTTCCACATTCTTATTTGCTTTCGCTAGGCTTTTCATTTGATATAAGTTAATACTTTGTTTTGCCTGGCATTTCATTTCTGCTTGGGCTATTATTTCTTATTTTGCCTAATATCTTTTCTCCTACTGGTTCCCCTTAGTTTGTCGGGTTGCTTGCTTCTTGTCCCTATCGGCCTTTAATAATCTCCTTTCCCCTTCATGTGTAACACTTTTCCCTTTTCCATCTTGCACACGGTATCTTCCGACTATAATCATGCTGAGATAACGACTTTGGACAACGACACTTGTATGCAGTAGATCATGGTGTGGTACTTCCACCTCAATGTATTTATTTCTACTTGCCATTGTACCTGGAAACACTTTCACTCAGAATAGTATAAAACTTTTAAAACTTGTGACACAATCCAACTTCTTAAATACTCTAGAATGCAATCACCTAAACAAAACCAATTTGAAAAACCTTAGTTTTAAGAACAAGAAATTGGGTCTATTTAAGAATGAAAAGCACACAAGATTTAGTATTTGAATAGGGTTGGAAGCATTAGATAACCAACAAATATCCTGGAATTTCAGGATTTGAACAAAGAATGCATAGAATTTGAAGGCTTTAGGATGCTATAGAAATTAAGAACTTGTAAAAAAATTCTGGAACCACAAAAATTAACCTTAAGATTTTATTTACTAGAAACAAAAGATTTGGGGAAGGATATACGAGTTCTGGACAGTAAAAGAAACCTCCCTTCTTTCTTGCTACGTACAAAAATTTTCAAGATTCAAGAACAATTTTCTTGCTGCAAAAGAACTAAAAGAATTAGGCCCAGTTCACTTTGGATTAATTCCAATGAGTTAACATGTTATTCAGCATTTACATGAAAATCATTTGAAACTATCCATGAAGTTCACCAAATTTACATACCCTACCCACCCTCAAACCTAAAGCCTCTCGTCGGTCACTATTTTCCCGGCCGCTGCCACCCAACTCTGTAGCCTGTCGCCACCTTTGCTCTTCGTTGCTGTCCACCATGCAAGATTGCACCTTCACCCCTGCCCTATTGCTGTCCAGCCATATATCGAGATGTGGCTGACCGATCTCGCCTCACGACGAGGCCGTAGCTTAACCAATCTCGCGACAAGGCTGCTGCTTAACCGATCTCCTAACGAGGACACCACCTAGCCAATCTCAAGACGAGGTTGCTGCCCAGCCGATCTCATGATGAGTCCTTGGGTTCCGTGACTTGGAAAGAAAGTGCCTTCCCCCTTCCTCTTCTTCTTCCGCCAATTTTTCTTCTTCAATCGACTCACCATGAGGCCGAATAGGATTGAATCTGGATAGGCGGTGACACTATGAGAAGTAGGGCTGTAGGAATGGTGGATCAGCTAGATGGTTGGGTAGGAGTGAGTTATAAGATCAGGGTACAGTTGTAAATATTGGCAATTTCAGGGGCATTTAGAATTTGTTTAGGAGTGTTTGTATGAATAACATATTAACACAATTGTGTTAAACTGAAATGAATAGGCCATTAGTTTCTTGCAACATAGATTAGAAAAGAATAAATCTTGAATAAAACAAATGAACAGTTTTTTTTTAAATCTGGCTACAACAAAGAACACAAGGCAAATTAAACTTGTAACTCACAAAATAGGAGGATATGGATAGGAACAAAAGATAAAAAAAAAACTAAACTTCTCTTTTTTTTTATTTTGTATGATGTACTCAAATCTGGTAATTTGGAAGAAAAGACATGAAAAAAAAATTAGGCTGAACTTGAAGAACAGAGGAATTGATGAAATACTTGCTGGAAACTAAGAAAAGCATAATGAATGGCTGGAATTAAAGGACTAACTAATTTTCATGCTGCAAATAACTTGTAGCAAAAACACACAAAACTTGCTGGACAAGAAGGAAATTAATTAGAACAAAGACAAGAGCATGAAAAGAAATAGGAACATAAAAGAATAATCGGATGGAAACTAAATTGAAAAAAAATAAAAGATAGATGATCTGTAATAAAACACTAAGCTCTAATACCACTTGATACGAACCCTATTGGTATAAGGCCCAAAAACACACAAAAAAAAGTTGCACAAGTATAGGAAAATCTATTTTAGATCAAGAATCCCCACTCCAAGTCAACTTGTGGCTTGAAATCGAAGATATAAGATGAACTACACTAAGTATTCCACCGTTGTCTCGCCCAGATAATTAAGCTCACAAACAACATAAGATTGTTGAGAAAGTCTCACTATTTTTCATTGAAGAAATCTAAATAATCTATGTGTTTATAAGAGGAAATTTGCTGCTTTTTAAGCAAAAAGAAAGCAAAAAGAAAGCTCTCTAGTTGGACTAGGTTTATTCCAACTAGGAGTCCTACTTGTAACACACTTTGAATAACAAGGAATAATAAGTCTAAAACACTTAAAATCAATGAAATAACAAGAATTCCTAAATAAATAAAATAAGATATGAAACCTAGCTACTGGAAAACAAANAAGACACTGTAGGGGCTTGTAGGTACTACCAAGTGCAAGGTAGGGACTCTCAAGTGCCACTCCATGGTGGTTAGAGCATAGGGTGGACTAAGGTACCCGTTCCTATGTCAAAATCCTTGACTTGGTTAGCATTAGTTGTTGGCCCCATGGCTTCTCCTAAAAGTAGCATACTTGAAGTCCAAAAGATCCTTGAATATGCCAATTTTAGCTCCCTGGCCTTATGTTCCTTAGAACCTTCAAAATGCTTGTGTTAGTGGTTCCTAGGATCACATCAGATTTCTTACACACATTGGCTCCAATAGGAAGCCCCAGATAATTCAATGGAAGTCTGCCTAGTTTGTATTTAACCAGTCCAAACACATGCTCCAATTCAAAATCTGGAACAATTTACCCAACCATCGAACTCTCTGTTATGTTCATTTGTAGCCCGAAAGCAAGCTAAAAGCATTTTAAAACCCTCTTCATCTAAATAATATTATGCTCCAGCCACTCACCAAGTAAAAGAATGTCATATACATATTGTAAAAGAGAAACCACCAAACCTTCATTCCCTATCGACTTCCCTTTCAAACTTTAGAAATTAATAGCCTTAGATATCATACAATGTAGACCCCCAAGCTTTCTCTAATTGAATTTCGTTCATAGGGCTACCATTAACTAGAATAGATATAGAGGCTATTGACATATAATTATATATCCAGGAGATCCATCTTCTTCCAAAGCCCATCTGAGAAAGCATCAAGCATAAGAATACCATATTGATTGAGATAAAGACTTTCTGATAGTTGACCTTAAATAGTGCCAATTTCAATTTTTTTCAACTTGTGAGATAAACCATCTCATTTGCTACTAACACACCATTAAGAATGTGCCTGCCACTAACAAACGTAGATTGAAATTTACTTATCACCATGTGAATGACCTTTTTTAGCTTGTTTGACAATAGTTTTGCAACAATCTTATACATAGACCCAATCAAGGTAATAGGTCTATAATCTCCAAGGCCAATAAGATTAGACTTCTTACGAACCAAGGTAATAAACCTTGAGTTGCAGCCATGAACTAAACAGCTAGTCCTTCCAAATTCTCCAATAAATTCAATTATGTCGTATTTAACAACATTCTAGTGTTTCTTGAAAAAATGAAAATTAAAACCATACAACCTGGGCAATTTAGAACTACAACAGCTCCAAGTAACATCTTTAATCTTATCTTCCCCAAACTATTTTTCCAATTATGCAGCATCCAAGATATTGATCGATTGAAGATTTCTGAACTTGATAGTAAGTCTCTTCATATTTTTTTCAGAAAAAATTTTCTTGAAATGCTTGCAAACTTCCTCCTTAATCAAATTTGGATTTTCAACCACACACCATGGATAGATAACCCATTGATTTTGTTCCTTCTAAATTTACTTGTTAGTAAAGAATGAAAGTACTTGGACTTTCCATCACCTTTGGATATCCATTTCACTCTTGCCTTTTGTCTCAAGATGGACTTTTTAATTTCCAATGCCTTCCACAGTTAATGTAGCATTTTTCTTTTTCCACCACCTCTGAATGTGTCAATGAGTGAGTTTCTACAAATATATCCCAATTATTTAGCATTTCCTACAGGGAATCCATATTCTTATTAGAACATCCGAAGACTTATTTACTCCAAACTTTGGGAGACCGTTTCAAGTATTTTAATTTTTCTTCAAGATATATACTACCCTACCTTGAATTTGAACCTTGTTCTACTTAATGCACACAAAACCATAAAAAGTGTTTATGGTTCCACAAAGTATCAAAAAATTTGAATGGTACCAGGCCAAAATTAGAGGAAGAATGTGTTAGTAGAATAGGAGAATGATCTAAAACTACCCTTTTTCATTGCAACCAGGGATATATCCTTCCAACACAAAGCGAACTCTTCTAAAGAGAGCCAAAATTCAATTCTGCTTAATTTCAAATAGTCAGAGCTGTATCTGGTGAATTTCCTTCCTCCCAATCAAACATCAATTAACCTAGATTCCACTTAAAAATTGTTAAAATTTTCTACTTCTTTGGAATTAAAGATATATCCTTTTGGCCACTTGTGTGTTTTCCAAGCCAAGTAGGTCTAAGATTCCTATTTTCTAGCTATGACATGCTATTTGTTCTAGTTTCTTGATTGTCTTATTAGTCTTTTGTGTCTTAGCATTACTTATGCTATGTATTCCAAGTATTTTACAACTAGGACTTCTAACTCAAGTATACTTATCATTTTTATTTTTATGCATAACCTACTGCAGCTATAAAAAGGTGCATCTTTCTTCATTGTAAAGAGCAAAATATTCAACATATTTCTAATGGAAAAACCGTGAGACTTTTGTCGACGAAACCTTGAGTTCTTAGGAACTTGTTTTTGAGTAAGGTGGATTCTCTTAGTATTGTTCATATCTTCTATACTTCTCATTTCTAGCCACATGTTGGTTAGGTATATGGGTGATTATCCGGTCTCTTGGTAGTGAATTTGGAGCTTGAAAAAATCATGGGAGGGTTGCCTATTTGTTTTAATAAACAACTTCACATAACATATTCAACCCCTACCTCTTTAAACGTCAAGACCTTGTTCCAAGACACCTAAGCCATATTCCTATTGCTTCCTAACCACTGCAAGAGAATGCTAACTTCAAACTTTCCAATGTATTTAGAACATTCACTGGGGCTCAAAACTTTAAGAAAAAAATAAAATGAGGCTTGAGGATAAGAATTCAATGATGGTTAATCTACCACCAATGGATAACATTATGTTCTTCTAAGAACCCAATAGTGTTTTGCAGCTTTCAATCATATATTTCCACGAATCCATTCTTCTCATGTTCATCACAACAAGTTATCCTAAATATTTGACTCTTCAATCTAGTAGATTTTTCCACTTCCTCAAACTTAGCTTTGATGCTATAAACTCTAATTTTTCCATCTTTATCTAAAAACTTGAAACAAGTTAAAAGCACCTTAAAATCCTCTTTAGATTGAGTAAGTTACCCTGGCTAAATTCACCAAAAAATAGAATGTTGTCTACATATTGTAAATGAGAAGCAATCACCTTGTCATTCCTAAACTCAATGCCTAGACACAAATTTTTTCTCTTACCTCCTGAATCAACACATTTGGAACTTTTGTAGAAAAAAAAAAGAAAATGAGGTAGTGGATTACCTCATCTTACACCACTCTTCATGTGAAACTTTGGTTTGGGGATATTATTTACAAGAATTGAGGTTGAAGCTATTGCCACACACGCATTTGTCTAACCTTTTCACTTTGATAAGAAACTTGTCTCCTACGTAACGTGATCNAAAAAAGAAAATGAGGTAGTGGATCACCTCATCTTACACCACTCTTCATGTGAAACTTTGGTCTGGGGCTATTATTTACAAGAATTGAGGTTGAAGCTATTGCCACACACGCATTTGTCTAACCTTTTCACTTTGATAAGAAACTTGTCTCCTACGTAACGTGATCTAGAAATTGCCAATTTAAATCTTTATAAGCCTTTTTTGAATTCAACATTGAATAAAAAGACCTTACTTTTGTATATTGTGAGAAAATCAACTACAAGACTGATGGCAAAAAGAAACCAGGAAGGGTGAACAATTATTCAGTCACTAGGGAGTTCACTATTGGGTTAGTCATTGAAGTGGGCACAAGTTACAAAGGTAAGCTAGCGCTAGTTTTTCTACCACAATAATTCAGTCCCAACCATTTGTTACCGGCCGATCATGTTGCTGGTGAATGGTCACTACTTCTCGCTCAATGTTATATAAAGGTATTGAGGGCATGGGATTGAAGGACATACACCTGTTCAACCAAGCACTTCTTAGTAAGACTCTTTGATGAATTTTTGCTGGTGGACCAAACAAACTAGTTTATCATGTGCTTATGGCAGAATACAGTTTGTCCTATTCAATATGGAAAGCAAAAGCCGCAAGCAATGCCACCGTAAGTTGGCTTGGTAGATTATATTTTTGAGCTTCATTGTCAAACCATTATTGTGAAATTAGTAATGGTGAATCCATAAGGGTTTGGGAAGATAATTGGATCCAAAAAATGGCCCCTACTTAGTTGCAAGGATTGGTTTACTTCCTAGTCTTTATGTTCTGCTTTATATGGCTTGGGAAAAATGAGTGTACCTTCCATAATATGCCAATTCTTACTTAATCAAGCCTAGCCAAAAGGGATGTTCTTTTTCAGCAGCTTACTATGTCCAAAAACTACCAATCATGCTATGCTAGATTTATGTATAATACTCCACATCCCATGTATGATTCTTAAGGTACTAAGAAGTTTCTTACTTCCTCTATTAATCCTGGAATCCTGGAAGAGAGAAACACTTTTATCATTTGCTTTACCTTTGGTAGAGAACTCTCTCTTATCATGATTTAAGAGGTAGAGAACCCTTTCTTTACCACCTCTTATTGCTTTAAGGTAGAGAACACTGTCTCTTTATCACCTCTAAATTCCTTTAAGGTAGAGCACTTTGACTCCTTACTACCTCGGTTGGCCTGCCCTAGCACTTTAACTGTTATCGATGTGAACTTAAGTGAGCTTGCATAGAACGCACCTCGCTATTTACCTGAAGCCTCAACTGGTCCTAGTAATGCCGTAGTTATCCCTTGGACATGCCTTTCTTTTGATTCCTATTATGCAAAAGCTATGCATGCATAACGTGAGATGCATGAATGCAAAGCATGCATGACTGATGGCTTTTTTTGTTATCATTCTTTATTATCTCGACTTCCTTGTGTCTGTGTTTTGCTATTGTCCCCTGCTTGCTCACATGGATCTAGTTCTTCTTATCTTTGCCTTATTATCTCTAGCTTTTTTTCTTTAAATCTAGCATTCTTGCTAGCCTTTAGTGTGCAATAAATTGCTATGATCCCCTGCTTGGTCGTTGGCTTCCCCATGTGACTGCCTTCTCGAACTATCATTGAACCTCTTTATGCTTCCCAGTTCTTGTACCTTGCCTCCAAACTTGATTTTTTCAAAACACCATTTAAAGAAACTACAAACCTTCTTAACTTATTCTTGAATCTTTGTCTCAACTTCCTTATCATATGCTCGCCTCATACTTCATGCCCTCTTGGATACTTATCCTTGTTATTGGGTTTATGAAACGCTCATGAGTATGATTTCTTCTTGTTGATATGGTCATGTTCCTATTTTTTATTGTAATACTTTTGAAGCAATCATCCAGACAACCACCAAGGGATATCACCCAAAGACTTGTTACTCCTTCTTCCTTATTAACAAATGTTTTATGTCGTTCACAAAGTCAGACCTCGATCTTACCTGTTTTAATTCATAGAGCTTATTAGAGTAATTTACGATCTTTGCTTTTTCCAAGTTTTGATTATTACTACCCTTTCTACAAAGTCACAATTTATTGCACACTAGAGGCTAGCAAGAATGTGAGATTTGAAGAAAAAAAGTAACAGAGAAATGGATTTTTATTTATAAGTAATGGGATACAAAAGTCTTGGCTATGGATGAAGAACAAGGAAGATTTGAGAAAAGAACACTTTCTTTGACAACTTTGATTGAACAAACCCTCATAACCTTGCATCCACTCCTTCCCCTTCATCCGAAGAGCTTCCCCGCCACGCATAGTACTTCTTCACTGAATCTAAATTCACCAATTTTGGCAACTCTCATCTATCCATCTCTGTTAGAATTAAGGCTCCTCTTAAAAAGGCTTTCTTCAACACATATGGTCCATCATAGTTCGGTATCCATTTCCCTATAAAATCATGCTGGATGGGTAGAATTTTGTTGAGGACAATGTCACCTTCATGGAATTGTTGTGGACGAACATTCTTACAATAAGCACGGGCCATCCTCCTTTGATAAAGTTGTCCATGGCAAAGGGCAGTCATTCTCTTCTCATCGATTAGATTCAATTGCTCATATCTAGCCTTTACCCATTCTTCTTCTTCCAATTAGGCCTCCATTAATACCCTCAACGAAAGAATCTCAACTTCAATGGACAGTATGACTTCCATACTGTATACTAAAGAGAAAGGCGTAGCCCCAGTAGAGGTGCGAACAGAAGTTCTGTATGCATGTAGTACAAAGGGTAACATCTTGTGCCAATCCTTGTAACTGATGGTCATCTTTTCTATAATCCTCTTGATATTCTTACTGGCTACCTCCACTGCACCGTTCATCATTGGTCGGTAAGGTGCTGAATTGTGGTGCTTGATCTTAAATTGTTCGCATAGGTTTTGCATCATCTCTTTATTCAATTTTATGGCATTGTCCGAGATGATATGTTCTGGAAATCTGTATTGACAAATAATCTCTCTCTTGATAAACTGACATACCACCTTTCGGGTCATGCTTGCATAAGATACCACCTCTACCCATTTAATGAAGTAATCAATCGCTACTAGAATAAATTTGTGACCATTTGAAGCCTTGGGGGTAATTACTCCAATAACATCTATCCCCCACATAATGAAAGGCGAAGGTATTCCTGTCACATTAAGAATAGCAGGTGGAACCTGGATTTTGTTGGCATATATTTGGCACTTATGCCATTTCCTTACATAATTGAAGCAATCGGTTTCCACTGTGATCCAATAGTAGCCCGCCTTCATTATTTGTCTTGCCATGGTATGACCATTAATGTGTGCTCCACATATTTTGGAGTGAACTTCTTTCATGATCCTTCTTGCTTCATAAGCATCTACACAGTAGAGTAACACCAAATCCGGGCTCTTCTTATAAAGTATGTCTGTATTCAAGAGGAAGACTATTGACAACCTTCGCAAAAACTTCATATCATTTTCTAATGCTTCCGGTGGATACACTAGTTCTTGGAGGTATCTCTTGATATCATGATACCATGGTTTCCCATCTAACTCTTCTTCCACACTCATGCAATAGGCTGGAGAATCTAGTATTTTTATTTCCAAGACAGGAGTGTGCTCATGGCTACTTATCTTGTATATGGCAGCTAAAGTAGCTAAGGCACCTGGGACTTGATTATCATCCCTTGGAAGATGATGAAAGCTTATCCTCCTGAACTGTTCTGCCAAGTCTAGTATGAATCATTGGTAAGGATCAATTTTAGATCCCCAGTCTCCCAGTCACCTTTTCATTTGATGTATAACCAATGCAGAATCTCTATAAACTTGGAGATCTCATACCTTCAGTCTCAATGCCATTTGGAGTCCCATTGCACATGCCTCGTATTCTGCTATGTTGTTGGTACAAGAAAATGTGATTTTTGCTATGAAAGGGTACTATTCTCCACTTGGAGAGATGAGTACAGCTCTAATGTCTTGTCCCAAACCATTAAATGCTCCATCAAACGTCATTTTTCATGTTTCATCTTCTTTTCAGACTTCATGTTCTACCATCATTATATCTCCATTGGCAAAGTCCATCTTCATTGGCTCATAATCCTCCAGTGCTCTATCGGCCAAATATTCGACAATTGAACTCCCTTTTATGGCCTTTTGGGTGACATACTGTATGTCGTACTCAGACAGAAGCATTTGCCACTTTGCAATCCTTCCTAATAAAATGGGTTTCTTGAATATGTACTTTTATAGAATTAGTCTTGGAGATTAGCAAAGTGGTGTTGTTGAGCATGTAGTGTCGTGATCGGCTTGCTCCCATATAAGGGCACAATGGGTTTTTTCTATCGCAGAGTATTTCAGTTCATAGGTGGTAAGCCTCACGCTTAAGCATTAAAGTGCATGCTCTTTCTTACCTGTCTTATTGCGTTGACCCAACACAAATCCTAACGAAGAATCTTGTATTGACAAATATAGAATCAGTGGTTCTCCAGGTCGATATGGTACCAAAACTGGTGGATTAGACAGGTATTGCTTGATTCTCTCAAATACCTCTTGGCACTCATCATTCCACTTGATCAATTTTTTTTCTTTAATTGATTTGAAAAGACATTCACACTTGGACGTTAACTCCAATATGAATCTCGCTATGAAGTTGATTCTCCCTAGGAAACTTAAACTGCTTTTGGGGTCTTTGGAGGAGGCATTTCTTGTATCACCTCGACTTTACCTAGGTCAATTTGAATCCCATCTTTGCTCACCATGAAACCCAATAACTTGCCTAAAAAATCCCCAAAAGTACATTTAGCGGGATTCAATTTAGGTGGCACTTGTGAAGTCTATCACACAACTTTTTGAGTATGTCCAAATGCCCCCTAGCTGTGTAGGATTTGGCAATCATATCGTCCATGTAGACCTCAATCTCCTTATGCATCATGTCATGGAATAAAGCAACCATAGCTCTTTGATAAGTAACACCAGCATTCTTTAACCTGAAAGGCATTACCTTATAGTAGAAGGTCCTCCAGAGGGCAACAAAAGCAGCTTTTATCATATCATCTAGATCAAGTTTAATTTGATTGTATCCAGAAAAGCCATCTATAAAAGAAAAGTAGGAATTCCCAGCAGTATTATCCATTAGCGTATCGATGTGAGGAAGTGGGAAGTTGTCTTTAGGGCTTACATCATTTAGGGGTCGATAGTCTTGACAGACTCTTAGTTTCCTACTTTCCTTCTTTTTCATTAGAACTATGTTGACAACCCATTCTGTGTACTCAGCGACTCTTAGAAATCCTACATCCCATAGCTTTTGGATTTCATCTATAACTATTAAGATTAGCTCTAGCTTCAACCCTCGTAGCTTCTACCGAACAAGCTTCGCCCCTAGTTTCAATGCTATTTTGTCCAACACTATGCCCGAGCTTAGGCCAGGCAGATCTTGATATGACCAAGCGAATACATCCACATGTTCCCTTAACAAGTGTATCAATTCTTTTTTTTCTTCAGAAGGAAATAAAGTGCCAATTCTAACTTTTTTTACGTTTTGATTATCTCCTAAGTTGATCATCTCAGTCAGTTCTTGACTTGTTGTTACCACCTCACAAAATGGGAGAATTACAAGTGTGTCATAATGGCTAAAAATCATTATATTGTATAATTCTCACCATAGTGATTCAAGTGTGAGGGGTAAAAGGCACAATCAACACCTCCTCAAAAGTGTTCCAAGTTGGTAACTTGGCCCCCAAGAAAAGCCTAAAGGATTACTTCTTTATCAAGCAACCTATGGACTTTTTTGTAAGGTTTTGGAAATTCGGTTACTCAATTGCAAAACTCTCAAGAAAGAGACTTGGAGAGTTATGGGAAGGATATGAATGATATGAAAGTGCTATTGAAGGACCAAATTGTTCATGGAAGACAAGTTTGGACAAAGAAAACACTAAAGGTAATAAGGACCTAAATGTCCTAGTGTAAACCTTAAGGTGTTTAAGCTTTTGACTTAAGTCTAAGGGTGGAATTGTGGGGTTATCCCACCATGGGGGAGGCAGCCAAGACTTGATAATTAGTCAAAAATGTTGGGCACATGTGTACCAATGAGTTTAAGACAAAGAAACCATAATTAGTGAGAAAGAAAATGACATAAAGCAAGGTTAAGCTTGTTAAGTGTGTTTTGTGCCCTTAAGCTCATTTAAGGCCATTTAAGTGGCCAAATCACTTATCCCTCTCTCATTTTCATCCTCCCCCAGCCCAAGAACACAGCCATACTTCCTCCATAGCCACCACAGCTTCAAACTTGCAATTGATTGACATTGAAGGTAAAAGGAAGCAATTGGAAGCAAACTAGAGCTATTTCTTGGATACTTCAAGGATAAAGCTTGACTTTCGGCCTACCCACTTTGGTAAGGGTTCTCTTGCTCTCATGGAATATTTTCTGCAATTTTCAAACATCCATGGAGCTAGGGCTAAGCTTGGAAGAGAGCCATGAGCTTGATGAACCAAGCTTAGTGAGGGGAGCGCACTTATTGAAGGTTTTGTGACCCATTGTCAAGTGCACAATGATGGCAGTAAAATGAGGGTTTCTAGAGCCCAAAGTTAGTACTAACTAGTGTTAAAATCCTCCTAAGACCAAACATTAGCTTGAAGAGGGCTGCCATAGTGATTTGGTTATGTATATTACATGTTTTATGGACTAACCTATAGTATATGTTGCTGCCACATTTCATGTGTTTGTTATTTGTGTTTGGTTGCTGCATTTGGTTGCTATATCTTGTATATATGCATTGTGGTTTTTTTTGTTTTAGTTTCTTTGGATGCAATTTTTAATGAGGATCATGTTACCTTAAGAAACCAAGTGTTACCCTTACTAAGTTTCTCAATGAAACTTACTCCCCTCAATTCTGTCATTTTCAGGTCCAGCAAAAAGATCTCATTCAAACTGACATTTTTTGTTTGATTTTTGATCTGAAATTTCAGGTACATGAACTTCCATATGTCTAGTTATGATCTGGAAGGTTTGGTGATTTTAGGAGCACATTTGGAATTTTTAATGGTGGTACTTATTGTGGTATGCAGAAGCTGTCCAGCATCCTGTTCTGGAGTTCATTGTGTCTCAGGCACTCCTGTAACTTAGGGTGTGTATTTAGCTGAGTTAAGACCATTATGTAGTTTATGTATGCATGTACATGTATTGTATGTAAAATGAGACAAGTATGTGAACATGTGAGCAATGTTTTGGCTATGTAAGTGGTGTGGTGCAAAGCTGCCTAAGGGTGAATGATGGGCTGCTTACTTGTAAATTCTGGTTTGGCCACATAAAGTTGTTAAAAGAAATGAAATGTAATTCCTATGTGTAATGGACATATATTGGATAGCCTTGGAGGGCTTTCCCCTTGTGAATGAAGTGTTTGCATGGTTTGGAAAAATTGTATGGGCAAAATGGTCCAAAAGTTGCCAGAATTTTGACTCTGGACCTAAAGTTTAATATCTCCCTGTGTAGAATGAATCTTGGTATGAAATTTTTACCACACCTAGACGACATATAGAGGATTAACTGAGATTTTGAATTTCTAGAATTAGATCCCTATAGCTAAAAATATGATGTTGCAAAGTTGGCTGAGTTTCTGTTTATTTGGTCAGAATTTTGTAGCCAACTTCAAAAATCCATAACTTGGTCCATAGGTGGGCTATTAATGTAAAACAAAATTATTTGGTTTTCTCTGAGTCTCTAATTGGTAATGGAGCAAATAAAATAGGGGTTTATGTGGCTATAATGATACAGTTTATTAGTGGAAGTTACAGATGCAGTGGCTGGTCACTAGAATTTAATATGATTTCCTATTGTGTGGTAGCCAAGATTAAGACTTGTGCTAGTGTTTTCCTTCTTTGCTGCCATGGTGTGCATGAAATGTGAATATGTGTATGATGGTTGGACCAATATGCATGTGTTTACATAGTACTCAAGAGGGCCACATGGGTATGCACACTAAGGGTAGTGTTCTGATGGCCTACAGAATATTACCAATCATGGGAGTTTAAATGCACAATTCTGGCACCATAATTGGACTACCGCGGAGTGGGTAACACTTGTTGCCCTTTCTTTTTCATCTTGCTTGATCAGTTTCAGTAACTCAGGAGATATTTGAAGATCTTTGTCATCAAAGTCAGCAGTGTTCACAGGATTATCAAAGTTTACTCTTTCATTGCCTTCAAAGAGAGTTTCAGGTTTGCAATAGAAAGAGAGAAAAGAGAAAGAAGAGAAAATGACAAGAAGGAGATGAATGCAAATTGTTGTTTCATTGATAGTGTGCATAAATCACAACTTTATTGAAACGAATAGTAATAACTAAAAAGTCCACTTAAGCAAAGACTACACCCTATTGATTGGACCTATCTCTAAGAGGTTTTTACTATTAAATTACCTTGAATAGTTCTCGATTACAACAGGCAGTTCTATCGCCTCCCAGTTGTTCAGCACATTCCACGGGCTACAAGGTTGAATGAGCTCCTCATCCTTAGGTGAGTCTCTGGTTATTGTCTGAATTGAAAGATCTTTAAAATACTTGTAGATGCTGATGATTAGTGCACCTTCATCATCACATCTTGGAACCAGGCCACCACTCACAAAAGTTTCAGTTTTGTCAGGGATATCCATATCTTCTCCATCTGGAGCATGCCCTTTCAGCCATGCAATCCTATTTTCCTTCCTTTTGGCTATCATCTTCATCTTGTCTTGTCTTGTCGGTGTGAAACCTAGGCCATACCTTCCTTTATTCTGAGGGATATCTAGGGGTTTTGAAGTCCCTTGTAAGGCTTGTCCCAAGCCTAGTCCTGGCAAATATTATTGCCACCTCACAAAAATGAGAGAATTACAAGTGTAGCGTAATAGCTAAAAACCATTATATTGTGTAATTCGCTTCTTAGTGATTGAAGTATAAGGGATAAAAGGTATAATGAACACTTCCTTAAAAGTGTTTCAAGTTAGTAACTTGGCCCCCATAAAAAGCCTTAAGGATTGCTTGTTTGTCAAACAACCTATGGACTTTTTTGTAAGATTTTGAAAATTTGGGTATTCAATTGCAAAACTTTCACAAAAGAAATTTGGAGAGTTATGAAAAAGGATATGAATGGTATGCAAGTGCTATTGGAAGACCAAATTGCTATGGAAAAGTAAGAACAAATAAAACACAAAAAGGCATAAAGGACCTAAGCATTCTAATGTAAGCCTTAGGATGTGTATGTCTTTGACTTAAGTCAAATGGAGCAATTTGGACTTTTCCCACCTAGGGAGGGGCGGCTATGGCTTNCACATGTGTACCAATAAGTTTAAGACAAAGAAACCATGCTTATGGGCAAAGAAAATGACATAAAGCAAGGTTAAGCTTGTTTAAGTGTGTTTTGTGCCATTAAGCTCATTTAAGGCCATTTAAGCGGCCAATTAACTTATCTTTCTCCTACTTTTGGCCTCCTCCAACCCAACAACACAACTACACTTCTTCCATAACCACCACACCTTCAAACTTGTAATTGATTGAAATTGAAGGCAAAAGGAAGCAATTGGAAGCAAACTAGAGTTATTGCTTGCATACTTCAAGGATCAAGCTTGATTTTCAGCCTACCCACTTTGTAAGGGTTCTCTTGCTCTCATGAGTTGTTTTCTATATTTTCAAGCAACCATGGGGCTAGGGCTAAGCTTGGAAGAGAGTCATGAGCTTGATGAACCAAGCTTAGTGAGAGGAGTGCACTTATTGAAGGTTTTGTGACCTAGTGTGAAGTGCGCAGTGATGTTACCAAATTGAAAGGTTTCTAGAGCCCAACGTTAGTACTAACTAGTGTTAAAATCCTCCTAAGACCAAGCATTAGCTTGAGGAGGGCTGTCATAGTGATTTATTTATGTTTATTATGTGTTTTATGGACTAACCTATGGTATATGTTGCTGCTGCATTTCATGTGTTTGTTGGTTGTGAATGGCTGCTGCATTTGGTTGCTATATCTTGTATATATGCATTGTGGTTTTTGTGTTTTAGTGTCTTTCGATGCAGTTTTTAATGATGGTTACATTACCTATTGAATCCAAGTGCTACCCTTACTAAGTTTTACAATGAAACTTATTCCCCTCAATTTTGTCATTTCAAGTCGAGCAAAAAGATCACATTCAAACTGACCTTTTTCATTTGAGTTTTGATCTAAAATTTTAGGTACATGAACTTCTATGTGTCTAGTTGTGATCTGGAAAGTTTGGTTATTTTAGAAGCACATTTGGTATTTTTAGTGATGGTACTTATTGTGTTGTGCAGCAGTTGTCTAGCATCCTATTCTAGAGTCCATTATGTCTTGGGCACTCCTGTAACTTAGGGTACATATTTAGCTGAGTTAAAACCATTTTTTAGTTCATGTATTCATGTAAATGTAGTGTATGTAAAATGATACAAGTATGTGAACATTTGAGTGGCGTTTTTGCTATGTATGTGATGTGGTGCAAAGCTGCCTAAGTGTGAATGATAGACTACTTACTTGTAAATTCTATTTTGGCCACATAAAGTTGTTAGATGCAAGATCATGTAATTCCTATGTGTATTAGACATGTATGGGATAGCCTTGGAGGGCTTACCCCTTGTGAATGAAGTGTTTGCACACTTATGAAATTTTGTATGACCAAAATGGTCATAAAGCGACTAGATTTTTTACTCTACACCTAAAGTTTAATATCTGCCTGTGTAGAAAGAATATTGGTATGAAATTTTGACCACACCTAGAACACATCTAGAGGTTGAACTGGGATTTAGCATTACTAAATTTGGAGTCCTGTAGCCAATGATTTGACATTGCAAAGTTGGCTAAGTTACTATTCATTTGGTCAGAATTTTGTAACCAATTTAAAAAATCCATAGTTTTGCCCATAGGTGCGCTATTGATGTAAAAGAAAATTTCTTGGTTTGCTCTAAGTCTCTACTTGATAATGGAGCAAAGAAAACAGGGGGTTCATGGCTAGAATGATACAGTTTATCACTGGAGATTACAGGTGCAGTGGCTGGTCACTAGAACTTAACAAGATTGCCTAATGTGTGGTAGCCAAGATTAAGACTTGTGCTAGTGTTTTCCTTCTTTGCTAGCATGGTGTGCATGAAATGTGAATCTGTGTGTGATGGTTGGACCAATATACATGTGTTTGCATAGTGCCCAAGAGGGCCACTTGGGTATGCACACTAAGGGTAGTGTTCTGATGGTTTACAGAACATTACCAATCCTGAGAGTCTAAATGCATAATTTTGGCATCATAACTGGACTACCCCAAAGTGGGTAATAAATATCCTCCTTTCATCATGATTTTCACCACCATCTGGCTTGTCTTAGAAATGCTAGGGATGGCCTTATCTCCATATTCACCAACATATGTGGCGTTGACAACTTCGAAGGATCTGAATGAGCAATTCGGCACATTTTTGCTGGTCTTTATATATTGAGCATCTGTTGGCCTAGATAGTAGAATATCCTCTTCAAAAATATAGTTATCAACTTTCCTTCGATGATGAATTTTAGCTTCTAATGTAAAAAAGAAGGAACCGTGCCAGCATATGGATCCATGGTTTTCTCAGTAGACAACTATAAGAAAGCCTGATGTTCATCACTTGGAATGTGATATGGAAAGTGAAAGGGCTAATTGCTATTGGTAGCTCTATCTTTCCCATAATGTTCCTCCCCATCCCATCGAATGCTCGAACAACAACATGGCTGTTATTGATGTATGATGGGTCTACACCTAGCTTATGTAGAGTTTTGAGAGGCATTACATTCAGAGCTAACCCATTGTCAATGAGGAACCTAGCCATGATTCGATCCTTGTATTTAATCGAGATATGTAGAGCATTAGAGTATCCTCTCCCTTCCACTAGTATCTCATCAACGATGAATGTAATGAGATTCTAAGCTATTATGTTGTTGATGAGGTAATCAAAACTATTCACAGCGATATCTTGTGCGACATAAGCCTTGTTCAAAACTTTGAGGAGAGTTTCTCGATGAGCATCAGAATTCAAAAGCAACGAGAAGTATGAAAATCTTCACTGGTCGACGGCTTAATTTTTGTACAATGCTATACTAACTTTGATTTACGAGCTTGAAGGACTCATATGTTTGTTCATCCATCACCGCTTAAGGGTTTCCTTACTCCTCCGACACATTTTTAGTTGGGGGTGTATACTTCAGACCCATGATATTCTTATCCATTGGTTCTGGTGAGTAACAACGACTACTTTCAGTCATGCCCCCAACCTTTGGCAAGGTTGATGCAGTGTTGGAAGTGCAATCGTATCTCCAGGGCACTACCTTGTCCGATTTGAAGGGAAATGGAACTGGGACTTGAATTCTTAAAGGTTTGACGGCAGGCCTTGAAATGGGTATGACTAGTGGCTTTGGCCTAGCATCGGCTTNGCAGGGTTTGACGATCAAGAGCCAAGTCCATGACATGCTTATAGTTGTTGATAAAAGCTTGAGTGAGGTGATTCCAGGTTTTAAAGTATCTTGGACCTTGGCTTAGATACCACTGCAGCCTAGATTTCATAAGACTCTCTTGAAAAAGAGCCATCCATATCTTTTCATCCTTTGTGAGTGGTTGTATCTTTCTCAAGAACAGCGTGATATGAGCGATATGGCAACTTTTTCCATCATATTTCAAGAAATTCGGCACCTAAAATCTGAAGGAATTACCACATCCGGCACCAAGAAAGGGTCATCCACGGAGAGAGATCCGAATATGGTGCCCCCTTCAATAGCTCGAAGCCTCTTCTCTATAATCTCAAGCTTCTGAGCATCTTCTTCTTCTTTTATCAGTGTCTTCCTTCCTTTGTAGATGGGATTGTGCCTTAGATGATTGCCATCAGATGGACCTGAATCCTGAAAAACATTTTCACGAGTTGATACTCGTTACGGGGGTAGACAGGACCTTGTGGGTCTTTTACAGGGGTTTGAATTGTTTTCCCTTTGATCAACTCCATCAACAACCTCATCTGTTCTGCCATACTCTTGATCTTTGACTTAATATCAGTGAAGCATCCTTTGACTTGTTCCGCCATGAGTCTTGTTTGCAGCCGAGTTGGATGTCGAGTGCCAAATTTTTTCCTTTTTTAAAAGTGGGATTTCTTTTATTAGATTTTATGTGAATTGATAAATGATGTATGATGTGCATGACAAATTTTATTAATGTGATCAAAAAAACTGAGTTGAATGGCCATTATTGCGGCACTTACAAACTCCACTAACCGTTCATGCCTAAACACTTGGCACAATGCTAGATCACCAAAGGAATCCTAAAACTAAATCCAAATGGCATAGCGGTTAAGCCCACTTTATGACATTAAAGACTAAAAGAATTTCCCAAGATGGTCATATTGCTTGTAGGTCTTCTTGATGTAATGGATCATCTTTCGCTGTCTTGGACACGAACTAGGCCAGGCATTGACAATTATGTCATTGGCTTATTCACCCATCTTCTTTTCAAGACGGGTGACTCTCAATACTTCTTCCACGAAATCTTCTATTAACATGTAGACTGGATATACTCTTGTTTCCAGCTTTCTTTCTTCCATTCATTCTTATCACATTCCTCGACTAGCTGCTTAATCATGGCCTACTTGCCTTCTAGCTTTCCTCGTAAAAGAAGATTTTCATTTCTCAGTGTTTCCAGTCCAAAGCTTTTCTCATCTAATTTGACTTGGATCTTCTTCATCTTGCCTCTTTCTTCTTCAAGCTCCTTCTGGAGATCCCTTTTGGTAACACAACTAGGCCCATCTAGTGAGAGAATACCCTCCATTCGATTTTGACTCCACTATGGATACCTTTTTGAAGACGCTAAGGTTCTAGGTTTCACTAAGTAAGCTTTTTTCTAGAAATGAGACGAAGGCATTGTGGATCATCATAAGAAAACTTGAGTTCACACTGTTACCCACTCCAGGGTAGTCCAATTATGGTACCAAAATTGTGCATTTAGACTCTCAGGATTGGTAATGTTCTGTAGGCCATCAGAACACTTAGTGTGCATACCCAAGTGGCCTTCTTGGGCACTATGTAAATACATGCATATTAGTCCAACCATCACACACATATTCACATTTCATGCACACCATGGCAGCAAAGAAGAAAAACACTAGCATAAGCCTTAATCCTGGCTACCACACATTAGGCAATCTTGTTAGGTTCTAGTGACCAGCCATAGCACCTGCAACTTCCACTAACAAACTACATCATTCTAGCCATGTAACCTCCTATTTTATTTGCTTCATTATCAAGTAGAGACTTAGAGCAAACCAAGGAATTTTGTTTAACATGAATAGCCTACCTATGGATTAAGTTATGAATTTTTTAAGTTGGTTATAAAATTCTGACCAAATAAACAGCAACTTAGCCAACTTTGAAACTCCATAACTTTTGCTACAAAGCTCCAAATGAAGAACTTCCAAATCCTAGTTAAACCTCTAGATGTGGTCAAGGTGTGGTTAAAATTTAGGTGCAGGGTCAAAATTTTGGCCACTTTTAGGCCATTTTGCCCATACAATTTTCCCAAACCATCCAAACACTTCATTCAAAAGGGGTAAGCCCACAAAGGCTATCCATATATGTCCAATAAATGTACGAAATATATGCTCTTTCACTTAACAACAAAATGTGGCCAAAACAGAATTTACAAGTAAACAACCTATCATTCACACTTAGGCAGCTTTGCACCACATCACATACATAGCCAAAACATTACTCAAATGTTCACATACTTGTCTCCTTTTACATACACTACATGTAAATGCATACATGCACTACACAATGGCCTTAACTTAGCTAAATACACATCCTAAGTTATAGGAGTTCCTGAGATACAGTGGACTCCATAAACAGGATGTTGGACAGCTGTGCATACCACAATAAGCACCATCACTAAAAATACCAAATGTTCTCCTAAAATCACCAACCTTTTTAGATCAAAACTAGACCTATGGACATTTAATTACCTAAAAATTCAGGGCAAAATGCAAACCACAAAGGTCAGTTTAAAGGTGATCTTTTAGGTGTTCCTGGAAATGGACAGAAAGGGGAGTAAGCCCTTTGTAAAGAACTTAGTAAGGTCTTTCAATGTAAAGTCTTCCATAGCAACATGCCACATGAAATCCAAAGACATAAAAGCACACAAAAACAACACATACACACAAATATGGCAACTATATACATCAACAAACATAGCAACAGAACAAATGAAATGCACTAGCAACAACAACATTAGGGTTAGTCATAAACATTCAATAAAACAATAAGATATCACAATAAGATCACTACGGAAGCCCTTCTCAAGATTTTCTTTGGTCTTAGGAGTCTTTTAGGTCTTAGTTAGCACTAACTTGGGCTCTAGAAACCCTTCTTTCTTGCTGCCATCTCTAGTGTGGTAACACTAAGGCTGAAACCTTGCCATGCTTCATTCCCCTTAACTCATACTTGGTTCCTTGAGATTTTTGCTCTCTTCCAAGCATGGTCTTAGCTTTATGGATGTTTGAAAATATAGTAAACAATCTAGGAAACTTTAGAAAACCCTTACCTTTTGCTGGAAATTTGATGAACCTTATTAGAACCGAAAATAGGTTTTCTTGTACTCTTTGATGTCTTCTTTGCTTTCTCTTGCTTCCTCTTGCTTTCTTAAGGTATGGTGGCTGTGGAGGATGGTGGAGAAGGTTAAGGAAGAACCCTTGGCTGATGGGGGGACAAAATTTAGACAAAATGCTAANCTTGCATTTCTTTTTCAGTTTCCCAGGTGGCCTCTATTTTAGAATGGTGTCACCATTGAACTTTGACCATGGGAATAAGCTTGTTCCTTAACTTTCTGGTATCCTTGGCTAAGATAGCTATATGTTTCTCTTCATATGTCAAGTTGGGTTCCAACTGTATGTCTTCTACTACAATGACAGGTTTTGTGTCCAATAGACACTTCTTAAGCATACTGATATGAAAAACATTATAAACACTTGACATGCTTGGCGGTAGAGCTAACCTGTATGCTTCCTTGCCAACTCTGTCCAAGATCTTATAAGGACCTATATATCTTGGAGCTAACTTGGATCTTCTACTAAATCTAATAGTGCCTTTGGTTGGCGTAACATTTAGCCAAACATTGTTACCAACCTCAAATTCTAAGTCTTTTCTTCTTTCATTCACATACACTGTGGTTCTTTAGGCACATAGATTCAGTCCTTGAAGTACAGTAATCCTTGCTTGTAGGCAAATGATTCATACAAGGAATCCTTTTCCTCTCCAGAAACCCTTTTCAATTTAGGATCTGTCTCCTGTGCCTTTCTGACTTCTTCAATCGATCCTAATTAGATTGTCAATATGTAGATTTGGGCTTCTTCCCACTTATGCCACTTATGCCAAGTAGACTATTCTGCTCATCATGATCAGCTATGGATCCTCCTTTTAGAAGTCCTGTGTACTTCCTACTCAAGGCATCTACTACTAGATTGCCTTTACTCTCTGTGTACTCTATACTACAGTCATAGTCCATGATGTACTCTAACCATCTCCTTTGCTTCATGTTCAACTTTTTCTAAGTGAACAAGTACTTTAGGCCGCTATGGTCAGTGTAGATCACAAAAGAACTACCCATCAAGTAATGTCTCTATTGCTTCAGAGCAAAAATCACTATTGCCAGTTCTAGGTCATGGGTAGGATTATTTTGCTCATAAGGTCTCAACTGCCTTGACCCATAAGCAATGCCATTTTTGTCTTGCATAAGCACAGAACCTAACCAAAATCTACATGCGTCTGTATAAATGATGTAGGGCTTACTTGGATCAGGAAGGATCAATACTAAAGCTTCAATCAATCTATTCTTGAGCTCTTGGAAACTCTTTTCACACTTTTCAGTCCACTCAAACCTTTGACCCTGCTTGGTCAGATGAGTAAGAACTGAGGCAATCATGGAAAAGCCTGATACAAACCTTTTGTAGTATCCAGTTAATTCTAAGAAACTCCTAATTTCCTTTATAGTCTTTGGTCTTTCCCATTCTTGCACTGCCTTGACCTTTTTAGCGTTTTCCTTAAGGCCTTGTGCATCTATGATGTGTCCTAGGAAAGATACTTCCTTTATCGAAAATTGGCATTTGGATAACTTGGCATAAAGCTGATGTTCCAACAAAGTCTTTAAGACAATTTTTAGATAATCTTCATGCTCATTTTCATCCTTGGAATACATTAGGATGTCGTCAATGAACACAACCACAAATTTGTCCAGATGTGGTCTGAACAACCTGTTCATCAGGTCCATAAAAGTAGTTGGGGCATTAGTCAAACCAAATCACATGACTGTGTACTCATAATGCCCATATCTGGTCCTGAATGCAATCTTAGGAATATCCTCTTCCTTTACTCTCAATTGGAAGTATCCAGATCTCAAATTTATCTTAGAGAAGATCTTAGCTACCTTGAGTTGATCAAATAGGACCTTAATCCTAGGGAGTGGATCCTTGTTCCTGATAGTCACTACATTAAGCTTCCTGTAGTCAATGCAAAATCTCAATGATCCATCCTTCTTTTCCACAAAAAGAACTGGAACTCCCCATGGTGAACACTTGGCCTTATGAACCCTTTTTCAAGAAGTTCATCAAGTTGTTTCCTGAGCTCATTCATCTCTGTGATAGGCATTCTATAAGGAGAAATGGATATTAGACTAGCTCCTGGCTGCAGCTTGATTTCAAACTCAATCTCCCTTTATGGTGGAATACCTAGCAGGTCTTTAGGAAAGACTTCTGGAAAGTCTCTCATTAAAGGTATTCTATCCACCTCTTCTTCATAGTACAATTCATTCAATGCATAACAATAGTCATGCTCAGAAATCATAGGTATCTCATCAAACACCTCTAGTTCCATGCCATGCATTTCACACACTAATTCCTTGGAATTCACTAATGCATGCATTTTACCATCAATCAATGTGATTTCCCTCTTAGCACAATTAATTCTTATGTTATGCATATCAAGCCAATTCATACCTAGCACTATATCATACATAGGAATATCCAACACTAGCAGATTAGTCATAGCCTTAGTCTTTCCTACTACTAGCTCACATTCCTTAGCTAGGTCATTAGTGAAAAGACATTGACTACCTGCTATTTTCACTAAGGATATCCTAGGCATGATTCCAGTAGGCAATTTCATGACATCAATAAATTTCCTAGCCACTATAGAAACAGGTGCAACAGTATCAAACAGAACACTAACAGGCATATCATTAAGGTAAATGTTACCTCTTAGTGCTCCTCCCTGCTGTGATGTCTCTGGGCTTTCTGCTTGGAACTCTTTGCCAGTTCTTTGCACTAAAGGAACTAGTCTTTGATGTACCTCCCTGGGTGGTGCCTCTTTAGGTCCTGCTCCAGTAGGTCTCATTGGACCTTGGTCTTCTGGCCTTCTTCCTTGCACATGCGCACAATCTTTGATCTAATAATCCATTGCACCACACCTTAGGCAAGCTTGAGTATCAAAATAGCAAGATTTCTTTCCATGAAACCTCTTGCATTTAGGGCACCTTAGGCCAGGTGTTGACACCCAATTTCGTCCGACTATTGAAAAAATTTTAATTAATTAATTAAAAAAATAAAAAAAATAAAAAAAATTTTAAATAGTTTAAGGGGGCATTTTTGTTTTGTAAGGTTAGATAGTGAATTTATATATATATGTAAAATATAAAAGGGGAAGTTTTTTTTAAGAATTGACAAAAATAAGAAGTTTGGGGTGAATCTGACAAAATTGAGAAGTTTGGGAAAAATCTGATGAAATCTGAAAATTCCAGGGAAATCTGGTAATTTTTCGCATGATTTTTGGGCCAAACAGACAATTTTGGGCCAAATTGACAGAACAGACAAATCTCGGTCAATCAGTAGTTTCATGAAAACAATTGGGACCAGACTAGTAGTCAATGAATGATGAAGGACTAAATATGTCATTTTGACCAAATTATGAGATAAATCTGTTTTTAATTAAATTTTAAATTGTTTTTAAATCAAATGAATCCAATGCTTCCCCCCTATAAATAAGGGTCTAAACCTGTAAAAGAAGAGGAGATTAGTAAGATTACAGCTCCTAATTAAAAAAAAGTGAAAACTATAGCAACAGTCCCTGGCTATTTCTCCGACACTCAAAAAAATCCTAAACGTCTGCTTGACCCCCCTCTCTTCGTCTCTCACCGTTTCCTTTTTTTTCCGAAACGTTCTCTTCTCTCCCTCCTCTCACCGTCGCCGTTCTCCTCTCCTTCCCCCCCGTCGTCGTCGCCACCTGCCAGCCTCGCCGCCGTCTCGTCTTGCACCCCAGCCGTGAGCATCCTCCACCGTTCCGCCATCTTCGAAGCTTCTAGCCGCCGTTCTTGCCCCACTCAGGTTCCCCTGTCGCCGACGAGCCCAGCCAAGGCAGCCTCCCCCTCTATCGTCACCGGAAAAACCTTGAATCGGAGACAAAAACCCGTTTCGTGACCCGCGACCAGACCTGTTTCCGTCCGGTTTCAACCCAGTTAACTCCAGTTTCGGTATAATTCATTTAGCCCTCCTGATTTTCTATGTTGTTCATATAAGCCACTAACTTTCTTGTTGTTGCAGATATGCCATTAACAGCTAACTTTTTGTGTTTATTTTTCTTATTTCTTTTTTATTTTTCTTGTTATTTTTTTTATGGAAGGTTATACCTCCTACTTTTATGTGGATGATCAAACACCCCACCTTATTTAATTTTTTTATTTCTTTTATTTATTATCATTTTATTATCATTTATTTACTTTATGTACTTTATTATATATTTTTTTGCGTGGATGGCTAAGCGCCCCACTTTCTTTATTTATTTACTTTTCTTAATTTATTTACTTTATGCACTTTATTTTTTTTATATGGAAGGCTAAACGCCCCACTCTCTTTACTTATTTACTTTTCTGCATTTATTTACTTTATGCACTTTCATTTTTTACGTGCATGGTTAAACGCCCCATTTATTTATTTATTTACTTTTCTACATTTATTTACCTTATGCACTTTTATTTTTTACTTGGATGGCTAAATGCCCTACTTTATTTATTTATTTATTTTTTGTATTTATTTACTTTATGTATTTTACTGTTTTAAGTGGAAGGCCAAGAACCCTATTTTTTTATTTATTTACTTTTCTGCCTTTTATTTATTTATTTCTTTATTTTTCTGCACTTTATTTTTTTGTGGACGGCCAAGCGCCCCACTTATCTTTATTTATTTTTTTTTGCACTTTATTTATTTCTTTGTTTATTTACTTTCTGCACTTTATTTATTTCTTTATTTATTTATTTTTTCTGCACTTTATTTTTACGTGAATGGTTAAGCGCCCCACGTTATTTATTTACCTTTTTTTTTATTTACTTTTCTACAATTTATTTTTCTTTATGTGGATGATTAACGTTACTTATTTTCTTTATTTACCATTTTTTTATAACTGGCCAAAAGCCCATGTTACTTCCTTATTTTATTATTTTTTTATTATTACAACCAAGCCCCCCTGTCCTTTATTTTTTTTTTTGTCATTTTAAACATTATTTGGAATATTAAGACACTTATTTTTTTTTAATTTCCTTTAAATAACAAAATTTAACCTTTTATTCCTTTTATCAAAAATAAAATAAAAAAATCATAACTAGACGATTCAACAAAAATCAATGGTTTTGAATAAGTATATTTTTAGATCTATGGATTAGATAATTACTTTAAAAAAAATCTTTCAAAAAAAAAGAAAAGAAAAATAAAATTTTAAAAAAAATAATAAAAAGGAAAATAATATTAAGATCATTAAAAATCCATATTTGGATAATTCGGTAGAATTTATAATATGGATTAATAATTAATTAAATATTCAATAATAAATAAAAATTAAATTTTCATTAAATTTCATATCCGGGTGATTCGATAGGATCCATGATTTGGAAAAAATAAAATTTATAATAAAAAATGAATAATAATCAAGTACCAAAATTAAAAATCCATATTCGGATAATTCAGCAAAATTTATGGTATGGATTAATAATTAATTAAAAATTTTAATAATAAATAAAAACCAATTTCATTAAATTCCATATCCGGGTGATTCAATAGAATCCATGGTTTGGAAATATTAAATTTGTTATAAAATTATTATAAAAAAATCAAGTATCAAGATTTAAAATTCCATATCCGGTTGATCTGATAAGATTCATGGTTTGGAATTAAATTAAAAAAAATTCATTAAAATTATTCTCAATCAAAGATTAGATCAAAAAATAAATAGTTAAGAAAAGATAAAAATTGAATCCCATGGTACCAATTTCCGGGCGCTTCAATAAGGTTATTTTAGTGTAACCGACTCATGATCTTAGAATCTCTCGCAGACCATAACAGGTATTCAATCAACCTACGTAAACCAATTGGTGGCGACTCCTAAAAATCACGTTGCCACACCAGGGAACTTTCCCTTAACCTTGCCGTCACCACCAAGATGGGAACTCATGGCAATTCCCTTGCCATGTGGTGGCTCTGTCTACTTGCCTCCTGCCTGGCTGCTTTCCCCTAGGCCACTGGGAAAGTACCTTGCCTAATACTCCTCTTGCTCTACTAATAGAGCTTTTTGCACTACTTCATAGTATATGACTACTCCAAATGGCCGCACAGCCCTTCTGATATCTGATCTTAGGCATCTGAAAAATCTCTTGCCTTTACCTCCTGTGGTCCACGATACTGAGGAGCATAGCTCACCAACTGATTGAATTTTTGCTCATATTCTAAGACACTGAGGTTGTCCTGCCTTAGAGCATCAAATTCAGTTTGCTTCATATCCTTGATAGCATCACTTATGTACTGCTCCTGGAATAGCTGAATGAATTCCAGCCAGGTCATTTCCTTATCTTCTCGTGGCCTTCTGTCCCTCTGGACAGCATAGCTATCTCTAGTGCTCATCCACCACAACTCTGCACTGCCTACTAGATTGTCGGTAGCCAGTAACACTCTCTTGGTGGAGCTAAATGGCATCCTCTCAAACATATTTTCTATGAAGATTAACCACTCGTTAGCTCTCTCTGGCCCAGCTCTTCCATCAAACTACGGATTAGCCCTTGGAATCTCTCCAATAGTCTGACTTCATCTAGGCCTTCCAGATCCTCTTATTTGTGCTTCCTGGATCTGTGAAAGCCCTCTGTATGGTGATGCTCTCTATGATCTCTCTGCCTTCTCCTAGA
This sequence comes from Aquilaria agallochum, assembly GCA_000696445.1. Classification (NCBI taxonomy): domain Eukaryota; kingdom Viridiplantae; phylum Streptophyta; class Magnoliopsida; order Malvales; family Thymelaeaceae; genus Aquilaria; species Aquilaria agallochum. The sequence continues at coordinate 4,304 of KK902894.1, read as the reverse complement.
TGTTCTCTCATTGAATTCCTCAATCTCATTCCTAGTGAAGGAATGGTCATAGACTAAAGGATTAGTCTTGGACACTTGACCAATCTCAGACCTCACACTTCTTCCTCTTGGATTTCTTTTATCCTCATCTTCCACTTCATCAACTTCATCATTTCAATTTCCTGTTCTTCTAGAAAGAACACGTTCAAATGTGCTCTTAGCTTCCTCTTTTGGTTGCTCCTGTGAATTTTGAAATGCTTCTGTTTGTCCTACAGGGACTCCTTGATGTTGTGCTTGAATCAGCCTTACTAAGTTCTCATTGATTAGAGCTAATTTTCTCTGAAGCTCTAACCAAACCTGAGGCACTTCAGGGTTTAGTACCCCCTATTGGCCTTGATCCCCTCTATTTTGTCCATTTCTTTATTGCCCAGATTCAGAGGAGGCTTTCGGGGTGGTTCCCCTATCCTTGTGACAACCATATTTACTTCTTGCATTGATGATTCATCATCGAGCACATATAAAAATCATAGGTATTTCAATGGTACTTGACACTAGTAGCTGACCACACTAAGTTCATATACATAGATGCATGCTAACTATTTGCTATGTAAATGTGTAAACCTTGCTCTGTTACCCACTCTAGGGTAGTCCAATTATGGTGCCAAAATTGTGCATTTAGACTCCTAAGATTGGTAATGTTCTGTATGCCATCAAAACACTACCCTTAGTATGCATACCTAAGTGACCCTCTTGGGCACTATGTAAATACATGCATATTAGTCCAACCATCACACTCATAGTCACATTTCATGCACACCATGACAACAAAGAAGGAAAACACTAGCACAAGTCTTAATCTTGGCTACTACACATTAGGCAATCTTATTAGGTTCTAGTGCCAGCCACTGCACCTATAACTTCCACTAATAAACTATATCATTCTAGTCATGTAACCCCCTATTTTATTTCCTCCATTATCAAGTAGGGACTTAGAGCAAACCAAGGAATTTTTTTTTACATCAATATCCCACCTATGTACTAAGTTATGGATTTTGGAAGTTGGTTACAAAATTCTGACCAAATCAACAGCAACTTACCAAATTTACAACTTCATAAATTTGGATACAGGGCTCAAAATGAAGAAATTCCAAATCCCAGTTAAACCTCTAGATGTGTTCCAGGTGTGGTCAAAAGTTCATACAAAGATTCATTTTACACAGGGAGATATTAAACTTTAGGGCCACGATAAAATTTCTAACGACTTTTAGACCATTTTGCCCATACAATTTTTTCCAAACCATGCAAACACTTCATTCACAAGGGGTAATGTCGCGGAACGGGGCCCCAGTGCCCCTAATCTCGTAGGCCCTTAGGGATTATGAATCCCACTAGTTACTATTGGCTAACTATTACTTGTCAATATAAATTAAACAATTTATATGCAACTAGTTTCTTAGCCTACTCAGTTTAAGTTATGCATGCTTCTGTCCTGGCAATGCAAACAAATTTTTTTTTTTCAAATCGTAGATTAAAAACATTGCTCGAGCATTTCAATAAAACATATATAAAACGTGCCAAGACCTTGAAAATACTGGTTGCTTTAACTAGAAGTAACAGTTTGTGCATACATTACACCTCTAGCATGCACCCAAAAGTAACAAGATGGATTTACATCACAATGTAACCTATTAAAGGCAACTTACTTAATACACAAAGTACTATGTACAAGAGACAAAAACTACTAACTAAGATCAACTACTTGAGTCCCACCTTGAGCTAAACCAAGCTCCAAGTGTAAACCCTTCACTAGATCTTGTTCTTGTGTACTCTTAGCCTCTACACTGTAAAGGCACAACTTGGTTAGCACATAACTTATANGCCACCAAGTCACACTTTTGTTCTTAACCACACAACTTGACTACCTCTTAAATAATGCACAATTCCCGCTCTAGGAATGAATTCTAGACCCAACCGAGGCTATGGAACGTCTTAGAATAGCCTAGGAATAGAAACTGAGTGTCTAAGTTGCTCTTAAGATGGCCGGAAAAATGGCCCAAAATTCCTTAAATCACCTCTGGCGCTGCGGCGCCATAGAGCAAGAGCTCAGCGCCGGCGAACAAAACCTCCTGAGTGAAAAATCGCCCCCTGGCGCTGCGGCGCCAGTAACTTACTTCCGGCGCTGCGGCGCCAACGTCGTTTTCTGCGGGGCGCTATGGCGCCAGTACAGTTATTTCTGGCGCTGCGGCGCCAACGTCGTTTCCTGCGTTGCGCGACAGCTGCGTTCTTGCACTTAAACTACTCAAACTCTCTCATTTCTAATCCAAATGATTTGGGTCTTGTTCCTAACTCATTCCCACACACAAAACTATCAAACCATGCATTATTTGAGCTTAATTACTTCAACCCTTACCTCAATTCAGCCACAAAAGCAAGCATTGATACACAATCACCCTTAGCTCAATCAAGCTTCTTTGAGTTCCACACCTAAAATCAATGCAATTTGGCATCCAACCCAATCAAACTAAGACCATTTCTAGCTCTAGAAACAACCTAGAATCAATCTAAATGATCCCAAGAAGCTTACCCACGAATTTTGAATCCAAACAAGCTTCCAAGAGCCAAATGAAGCAAGAGCACTAGCAAAGAAGCTTGGTGATGCTTCCTAACACCTTGGGCACCCTTAATTTGATGAAAACTTGCAAGGAAATGAAGTTTTGAGCTGTGATCTTGGGAGAGGAGGTGGAGCTACGAATTTTGAGCTTGAAACAAAATGACTAAGGAAGAAGAAGACTTTGCTTATAAGCTTATAAAGCAACTTTTCCCTCCCTTGCACTTAAATCCTCCTACTCTCAAAAGCTTCAAATGAGTCACTAAACTCTCACCCAAAACTACATTTCTTTGCTCTAAAGGATGCTAAAAGCTTCTCAAACTTGATTCCTTGGACACTTTAGCCGCTTAAGATTTAAATGGCCCAAAACACACTTAGTGCCACAAGTTCTCAAAACTCACAAGGATGGTTCTAAAAGCTAGAGCAACTAATGGTCTTGATTTAACTCTGCCAAATTACACTTAGGAACCCACTTACTTAATTAAGCTTACCTTACTTGCTTATCAAAGTGCTAACTTGAGGTACTTAATTTAAATAAATACTTAATCAAAGTAAAATAAACACTTACTTGATTAATCAACTAGGAGAGCCGTCACANAATGCAGTCTTCGGGATATCCTCATCCCTAACTCTTATCTGGAAATATCCAGACCTTAGGTCTATTTTGGAAAAGACCTTCGCCCCTCTTAATCTATCAAATAGATCATCAATTCTGGGCAATGGGTACTTATTCTTCACAGTTACTGCATTCAGTTCTCTATAATCTATGCACAACCTTAAGGTTCCATCCTTTTTCTTTACAAACAACACTGGAGCACCCCACAGGGAAATACTTGGCCTAATAAAGCCTTTTTCAAGCAATTCTTCTAATTGCTTTTTCAGCTCATCCATTTCAGGTGCTGACATTCTATAAGGGGGTATGGAAATTGGTTCTGCCTCAGGCTGTAAATGTATGGAGAATTCAATCTCCCTTCTTGGGGGTAATCCTGGGAGGTCTACAGGAAAAACTTCTGGAAATAGATTGGCTACTTGAATTTCCTTGAGTTGCTCCTCGACTGCCACCCCATTCAACGAGCAAGTCACCACCTCACTCGGAACGGGAATGGACTCCATTAACTTGAGGTGTAAACTCTTAACACTACTTGCCAAACCGCCCGTGCAAGTTATCCTTACCCCTGAGACATGCTCAAGGGTGACCTTATAATTTGCACAGTCGATCTGGGCCTTAAACCTACTTAACCAATCCATTCCAAGGACAATATCATAAGGGATAGAGGTCAAGACCCAAAGGTCACTCAAAAATTTACAACCTCCTAATTCCAAAGGATATTCTATAACCATTTCATTGGTAAAAACAATATTCCTCCCAACAGACTTAATGAACCTCATTTCATCTAGCAAAGTTCTTTGCAAACCAAACTTAACAACCATGCTCAGAGAAATGACAGAAATAGTAGCACCAGTATCAAACAGAATTCTAATACTACTATCCTGAATATTAAAGTTACCTTGCACAGCTGTAGGCTCTCTGGCTGCTTGGCCCGTCAGTGCAAAAACTCGTGGTGGCACAGGGGCTCTAACAAAAGCACTCCCAACACTGCTAACTCCTGAGGTTCTTGGTCGTCCTTGACCTTGATCTTGCCTCAGCCTTGGGCACTCCTTAGCCCAATGTCCTGGCTGACGGCAGTAATTGCAGAGATCGGTTCCAAGGGTACAA